>JASDQU010737131.1:301364-344678 GCA_032191745.1 Picea mariana | reverse complement strand
GATCCGGGCGCGCTCATCTGGGCCATCGAAGAGATGTGCCCCCGATTCCGGACCCCCCCCCTTCGCTTAAAGGTCGGAAGGCAAGGGGGCTCCGGAATTTGCTGTGCGCTGTTGATCCGGGCGCGCTTGTCTAGACCGCCCGATCCTGCTCGTTGTTTACCACGGGCACATTGTCACCTAAAACCTTGGACAAGTGGGTTTTAACCCATTCATTTGATTTCTGACCCCCCTAGCAAGAAATATCGCTAACAGTTCTATTGGTTGAAGACTTGAATAATAATCTACTAAGTGTTAGTAAAATGTGTGATCAAGGATACACTCTTACGTTTGATTCCCAAAAATGTAAAATTAGAGAAAATAACTCAGGAAGATTGGTTGCAATTGCAACAAGAAGACCAAACAACATATACATCCTAGACATGAAGAAGAGAGAGAAAACAGAAGCCACACAAAAGGATTCTAAGGAAGAAAACGTCCCAAAGACCAAAAATAAGGATGAAGTATTATTGAGTGCCACATGTTTAGGGGGAGCAGCCCCAAAGAAGAAGGTTACCTTTTTCCATTAAACTCAGGGGGAGAAGCCATACCCTTTGCCATTGATGTCAAAGGGGGAGAGAAATTGGGATCATGATGATAGGGGAAGCATGAGTGTTGCCATCAATGACAAAGGGGGAGATTGTTGGAAGATTGATTGTTGTCATTGATGTCAACCCTAGTCATGGGTTTTGGACCGCAAGATTGATAAAGGTATTTAGACATGAAGGAAAATGCACATGCATATACAAAACCCATGAATGGATAGTATACATCATGCTGTTTCCGGTGGTATATGGCACGTCACATGGATCCTCATGGTTGAGGAGAAATGAATTTTTGAAGATAACAAAGTGAATTGAAAAAGGAAGTACATGTAGGCCCTGAAAATAATTACAAAATAAGAAAGTGTCAGGTCGGCCCTAATGTTAAAAGGAAGTATAAATAAATATCATTATACATTCATTTGATACAAGTTGAATTTCAGAGGGAAGAAGAAGTAAAAGAAGGCCGAATTTCAAGGGAGGTCGAAGTCTTTTGGTGATGTGTTCTAAGGTATGTTATTTTCAGGTCATCTTACCATTTTTGCTATAACGTTTTTTTGTAGAACGATTCAGATGGTGAAATCACTATGGTATTGAGAAGACATATCAAGGTACCTCCTGTAAAAAGTTCAGCTCTTGATTCACTATAATTATGGAGATACACTCTATGGAATATAGGGTTTGTGACCAATCCTGAAACTAGTCAATAAACAGGTGTTCTGGGTAAAACAGTCATAACTTTTTCATACAGACTCCAAATGCAGTGGGACCACTTCCATTGGAAAGATTACAGACTGTAGTTTCTTGTGTGTGAGTTTTAGAATCAGAGTCAAACGTTCCTTTTTCTGGGATGGCATGAAACAAGACATTCGTAATTTTGTAGCTGAATGTGACGTGTGTCAACGCAACAAGGGAGAAATAGTCAAATCGCCAAGCACACTACAACCGTTCCCGATTCCACCTGCTATTTGGAAGGATATCTCTATGGATTTTATTACCGGCTTACTCAAATCGGGAAATAAATGCGTCATCATGGTGGTTGTTGATCGCCTTTCCAAGTATGCTCATTTCTGCGTCCTTCAACACCCGTTTACAACATCCACGGTGGCTCAAATCTTCATGGATCAAGTCTTCAAGCTTCATGGCATGCTGCACTCTATTGTTTCTGATCGCGACCCAACTTTCATAAGCAATATTTGGCAAGAACTGTTCAAGATACAAGGCACAGAATTGCATCTCAACACAACTTATCATCCGCAGACTGATGGCCAAATGGAAGTTGTCAACAAGTGTTTGGAAACATATTTGAGGTGTTTTTCCTCAGAAAAGAAAAATCAGTGGGCTGAATGGTTACCCTAGCTGAATGGTGGTACAACACTTCATACCATGCATTTACACGCATGACTCCTTTTGAAGCGGTATATGGACATAAGCCACCTTCAGTTCTCTCATACTTACCGGGTGCCTCGAAGGTCCAGGCGGTTGACCTAACACTTACAGCTCGAGAGGCAATTCTCCGTACCCTCAAAGAGAATTTGGTCATGGCACAGAATCGCATGAAGCAACAAGAAGATTAAGGTCGCTTTGAATGTCAATTTGCAGAAGGGGATTAGGTGTTTTTTTGACTATAACCTTATAAGAAAACTTCTCTCAAGGCCGAGCATTGTCAGAAGCTAGCACCCAAATTTTATGGTCCTTATACCATGCTCAAGTGTGTGGGATAAGTCGCCTATCAGTTAACTTTTCCCAACCATTCGAAGCTACATCCTATTTTTCATGTTTCATGCTTAAAGAAGGTGATTGGAGCTAAGTGCCAAATTCAAACCAACCTTCCAGAGTTAGCTGAAGAAGGATCCATTTGGCTACAACCTGAAGCAGTTTTGGACTAGCGTGAGCGTCACCTACGTCAGAGAACCATCAAGGAAGTGCTAGTCTAGTGGAAAGATACAACTCCAACAGACACCACTTGGGAACCAACTACCATTCTCCAACAATTTCCTCATCTCAAGCCTTGAGGACAAGGCTGTTTTTAAGGGGGCGGACATGTTAGGGTCCTAACCCGCACATAGGTAGAACAATATATTTGGATGTAATAAAGGTCAATATTAATAAGGCCTTTCAATAAAATAGAATAAGACGGATGTAAGAAGACCTAATAGAAGCTTCCGCTTCTAGAATGATCTCCCTCTAGATGCTTCTTTTTAGTATAAATAAGAATCGAGGGTATGAGAACCCTAGCTTGGATATTATTGTAATAGATCTCTGCTCAACTGGAGGTTGCCCCCTCGAAGAGGCCCGTGAACATTTCTTTCAAATTCAAAGTGCTATTTCTATTGTTATTCTTATATCATTTCAGTGTTATTGTGGTGAATGTTCTGGTTATATTGCTGTTATTCTACCATTACTAACATTTTATTTATGTTTTGCATACATTTTATATCTGGTATATTACAATATATAGGACCCTATTTATAACCATGCTATCACCTACAAAATGTAACAAATTGACTGATCGTTTTTGGGAGATAACAATTGCTATCACATATAAAAACACTTACATTGGGACAAGAAAATAACTTTGATCATTGAGTATGCTCTTCTCTCACACCATAGAGCGATCTTGAGAATCAAAAAGGTGGTTAAAGGGACATTTCATCTCCCTTAACAAAAAATCTTTAGGAGAGGACAAAGCCCCTGTTGGACCGCATAAATACACCTTTTTTTTCCTTGATCATACACCATTTATCACCTCATTCTTATCTTATCTTTCCATAAAACCATTAATCTCCACCACTTTCATAATACATATGGGTTTATATCTCCATTTTCCAAATTATTTATTTTCAAGTATTTTTAAGAGAATTTGTGATTAAATACTAGAAAATTAACATATTTTCATTATATCTCAAAGTTGGATGAGTTTTATGATGACTACAGGCATATTTGAAAATTTTCACAAGGTCAAAAATCACCACCTAGCTTCAAATTCGAATTTCATCTTCAAGCTTTGATTTGGAGATAATCATTCAAGCTAACTTCAAGGAGAAGATCATGGATAGAATATCTTATCTAAGATATTTGTGGAGGATTTGAAGGGATAGGTTGAGAGAAAAGTGGATCTGTAATTATGAGTTTGTTATCTTTATTCATGTATAAATAAGCGGGTTCTCTCCTCATTTGGGGAGGAGGCCTCTCTATAGAATAGAGAATAGAATAATAGAGTGATTGAGCTTTGATTCATGTCTTGTAGTTTTGAGATAGTGATTTTCATTATTTGTCATGTATTGGATTGTTTTAATGCAAGATTTTACTTTCTCATAGTGGTTTGTCGTTTACCTTTTTGTCGTGTGTTGTTGTAGGTGTTTTTAAAATGCTTTTGTTAGATTTAATTTATGCACTTTCATGTTTTCATAGATTAATTCTAGATTTCATGCTTTCGTAGTTGGATTAAGTTTTTGCTTTCATAGTTAGATTATGTCTCATTTGATTTCGTAGATTCAGTTTTAGTCTCAAGTTTATGTAGCATTARGATAGTTTCTGCATATTTTGTGCTTTCTTAGATTTAGATTCAACGACAGTAGTTTAACATGTTTCTTTTCAATCATTAGCATAGATTAGAAATCCTCTTACCCTGCATATACTTTGCRTACATCTCATAAGATTATGACTCTGGATTGATAATTTAAAGTTGTAAGGGCCCATGCATGCCCACATTTTGCAAACTTAAGATAGTTTCTTGAAATTGCTTTCTTAGTTTACATCACTAGGGAAGTTTAAAGATCAAAGCAACAGATCCACACATGCCCACATGMTTGCAATCTATGATAGTTTTTCAAATATTTCTTAGTATAAACAACATTAGGAAGTTTAAAGGATTGGTAAGGACCCATATGTCCACATGCTAGTTCTTTAAGGATTTTAAAATTCCGCAAGGTTGTAACAATGACACTTAGTAAGCTAGGTAACAAAGATTTGTAAGGACCACAGGAAGTCCACATGTTGCAAATTCACACATAACTTATTAAAATTTGACACACTATTTTTCACTTGCTTACACACAAAGTCACTCCTCACTTACATAATTTCCATCTTGAATTGTGGAGGTTGAAGTAAGTTTTATCCAAAGGAATTCCAAAATGTCCCACTATTTCTTGAGAAATTATCCACACCCATTTAATTCAAACGAGATTGGTTCACACCCCCAATCTCTTAACCCACCACATCTAAATTTTTTCTAAAAAATCACTAAGTTTTCCTCCACAGGAGGTGCCAAAATAATTTTTTAGTTTAGGTAGGATCTCGGGGGTAGGAATCCAAATAACCCCCCGTTATCTGGTTTTCACATTTTCAAACATTAGAAGTTGATAAATAAGGAACTTTCAAATCCTCCAAGTCAAGTGTTCATACACCATAAGGCAGAGAGATACCCGTGAAGGGTTGAAGGCCGAGTTCTGGTTGTTATGTGCGTCCCCCCTTGAATCACCCAACTCTTGGAAGGGATCCAACTCGTGGCCCATTTCTGAGGCTGAAAATCTAAATGTCGCACTTTGACCGAGGTATCTAGTGACCAAATTTAGGACATCTACCCAGGTGGTAATTGTGGGTTACAATTGCACCTTGATTAAATTTTGTGTGGCTATTGGGAAATATCGCCAGCTCTTTCGGGATATGCACCCTCTACCCCTCATTATAACTGATTATTTCATCCTTCACTGGTTCCTCTTCCGGTGGCTTCAGACCCCACTGTTGAGTTCTCTTGGAAGGTCCAGTGCTATTTGAGAGGAAGGGCGATACATATTTTAAGACACAAACATTTGTTTTGTTTGTTCCCCCATGCAGACAAAATCCACCTACCCACATGTTTGCTTATTTATAGTTGATTTATGTATGATGCTCATTTGATTACATGCAATTGTGAGTTATACTATCTTGTGAAGGTCCAAATTATACAAATCTCTTGTTCATTTATTTCGCTCATCACCATTTGCACACATTCACTTTGCTAGTCAGACATCATAGGGGACCCACAGAATCCCCGTCGTTCAAGACGCTTGCAAAACCTCCCTCCTATTTTAGGAGGAGTTCCTAGTCTTTCCAACTCATCGAATCAACCATCTCACACCCCCATGAGTGATACTATTTTTGGATCAACTTTACTTGGTTCCACTTTGCTTGGATCCAATTCCCAAGGAAATCCATCCACTAGCTCTCCTTCACAAGGAGGTGGGGGGGAAACTTCTTCTCAAGGGAAAAGTACAACCCCACAAAATCCCTCTCAAGGGTCAGGTCCACTACCTACTCACACAATGTCTGGAACTAATCCTCCACCAAATCCTTCTATGCCATACTTGGCGTCTCTCAACATTCCTGATTTGACTAAACTCATGAATGATCCCATTTTACATGACCCCACATGGCCCAATATGCCTGCCAAACTCCCTTCAGATATTCCAAAATTTGAAGGAAAACCGGGGGAAGATCTCGCCAACCATGTTATGACCTTCCACTTATGGTGCTCTTCAAACAACATCATGGATGACTCCATCTGATTAAGGTTATTTCAAAGAACACTCACTGGTCCATCAACCAAGTGGTATGTGGACGAAAAATCAGGGTCCCATGTGACTTTTGAATCTTTGGCCAAATCCTTTTTGACCTTTTTTCAACTACCAGTTCGTCATGACACTGGTTTAGAACTACTCTCCGAGTGCAAACAAACCTCAACTATAGATATTTCCGACCACATCCACGAATGGCGTCGGAGACATAGTTTATGTAAAGCAAAAACCACCAAAGAACAACGCCTCGATTGGTTTCTAAAATCACTCATCTCTATACTTGCCAAAGATTTAACATCCACTTTTCCTCAGTCAGAAGAGGAAGCCATCAAAAAGGCCCAACAATTAAACCTTATCTATGCTCAGTCAGGTTACTTATACACAGTGTTACCTTATGCACCTAGACCCATACCATTTGGCCAGGACAAACCTAGAATGTCTCACGCTACAGATGGGTTGATTGGTACCATGACACACCACAACCCGTACAACCAACCACCACCTATGTATGGTGCACCTCAATATCTGTAACCATATGGATGGCCATCTTATTACCCTCCTCCCCCTTACCAACAACCATATCTTGTTGCTCCCCCCCCCACCCATGAGTGGACCCTCTTTGACACCTATGATGTGTCCGACCTCTCAACCAAGTTCAGGTTCCCCTTCTACCTCAACATATAACCTGGGCACCAATGAAAGCGCTTCACCTTCCTATGCACCCTACAGATCGTTTCCACAAAACAATCTGTACTTTCCATTTCCTGGTCACCCACAACCCGTGGCTCCTCCACACGGACAACCACATGTCAGTGTTAACTTTGTTCAACCCTCTCCCATTCAACAACTTCATACTTTTGAATAGTTGAATACAACAAATCTGGCCCATCAGTCGAATAATGCCAAAAATAAAGGAAAAAACCGAAACAATAATAACCCGGGACTAGGCGGAAACAACCCCCAACAAAATCAACCCGCTGGGGGCAACTAGAATCAAGGTAAC
Organism: Picea mariana; assembly: GCA_032191745.1. Taxonomy (NCBI): domain Eukaryota; kingdom Viridiplantae; phylum Streptophyta; class Pinopsida; order Pinales; family Pinaceae; genus Picea; species Picea mariana. The sequence goes on along the minus strand of JASDQU010737131.1, from coordinate 337,539 downwards.
CAGAACCTCCAAGGGGACAATAACAACAAACACCAAGGGAATAAGAAGAAGAAGAAGAACCTCCAGACGAACTTCCCTTGCGCTCTTTGCGGTGAGTATGGACATTATACTCACCATTGCCACCAAATTGCTGACTTCAAACGAATGAAAGAATCCATGAATGCACCACGTCCTCTAACGCCGTATGCCCCTCAATAGGCCCCACAACAGTACTTGCAACAACCATCCTGACCGTATTCCAAAACACTATTCCACACCAAGGTGTGATGAATACCAAACATGAGGTACACCTTGCCCCACCACAAATGGGGCAGTATTAAAACCCAAGGCCCATCCACCCTGGAAATCCGACTGATCGCAATATCCTCCTCACTAGCGAGGAATAATTTATTTTGCAAATGCGCGGTCGTCAATATGACGCGCCTCTGAATCTACTCCAACCACCTCGAAAACAGCTCCAGTTGGACAATCCTTGATGATTCCACGCCCTAATATTGAACCTACCATTTGTATACCTCACATTCCATTAGGACGGAATGTCAATAACCCTTAGGCTAGGGCAGCACACAATTACAGTCTGGTTGATGACTTGGCACAGTCTCCTGCAACCATGTCTATATTGGAGGTCCTCCAAACTTGTCCAATTCAACGAAAATCCTTACTTTCCGCCTTAGGGGCAGTTGACCCAGCTAATACTAGACTCATCACAATTGATCTAGATAGAAAAGAACCATGCCTCCCCGCTCTGGTATCTTTCCAGATATCGGTAAAGATTTAGAACATCACAGTTTATCGGTTTATCATCAGTGAAGGTGCATCCACATGCATCATGTCCAAAACCGTATGGAAGAAACTTGGCTCCTGTGAGGTAGTGCCATCCGCCATCACCATGAGAGCCTATGATGGTCGACCATCCTCCCTTGAAGGTCTCTTCCAAAATGTCCCTGTCGAACTCAGGGGAAAAACCATCCTTATCAAAATTGAGGTTATTGACACCCTGCTCGATTACAATATCTTGTTTGGACGTAGCTACATGTACGCTATGAAGGTAGTATCCTCTTCTGTGTTTTGAATGATGATGTTCCCCCACAATGGGAAAATCATCACCATCGACCAAATTTCACATTATGAGTCTAACCACTCCACCAACATCAATAACATCATGCCTCTTGTCCGCACTAGCTCAGATTCTTATTCGCTCATTGACATGGGCCCCAGAATTTTCAAGGACCCATCCTTGCTGGGGGCATACCATGGAGCACCACCTCTTATACACCCTTCAACACAAATGTGTGTCGTATCTTCTAATGGAACCGACACCAGAGACACCATTCCTCCCACTGAGGCCTCTCCACACATCGATGTTCCACCAGTTGAAGAAATATTACCTCAGAAATTCCTTGAGAACCCTACTGCACCACTTATCCCTGATTTTCCCCTCCTCCAGGGGAAAATCCCGGTTTGGGAGACAATCCCTCAAGAAATTACTCAAATTCCCTTCTTCTACCCCCCACTTGGAGTTCAATCATTTCAGGTAGTCTCAACGCTTACCCTTTCCAATATGGTCCTTGCCATCCCTGTATGGTATCTACACCCACCCGTGATGGTTCCTCAATCATCTCTCCCTCCTTAGTTAGAGGGAATCCCGATGCAAATTCTAGTACAGGCTCCGACCGCACCACCCTCACCCCCAACTACCAGCACCACTACCACTACTGGGGGCAGACAGAAGAATAGAGAGCCCACAACTGCACTTCCTCCCCGAGTTCATCCTCCTTGCGCACTATGCGAAAGAGAGGGACATCCTACTAATAGATGTCCTACTCTTCCCGAGTTACGCAATCTGATCCAACTCCCTTGATCAACCACATCACTCACCACTTCACTAAGCACGTCTAATGATACTACTACATCCACCAATGCAGGTAGTAAAGGGTTGCGAACCAAATTCGCTTGTGCCATTTGTTCAGAATATGGTCACTAAACTCATCATTGCCCAACTCTACTTCAGTTTCTCCAGACACTAACTGTAGTACGCCAAACCTTTCAGCAAGATCCCTCTCCGCCACCACTTTCTAGTGCTCACGTCACTGACATTCGTTATGTCTCTTCCTCAGTCCCTGAACATATGAGATTCCCTTGCGCTCTTTGTGACTCACTTGCTCACTTTACATACTGATGTCCTTTGATTGTTGCATATCGAGGTCGTCATTCAACCCCTATTAAACCACATATGACCACCTCACCATTGGTCTTGCCCTCTCTAGATACCGTCGACATCACCTCCCCTGAACCTGAGTCACTTCCCATCCCTCCTTGGTTCACCAATCGACTGTCTGAGGATATTCCCCCAAATCCTTCCAATTCTTCGATTCATTTCCCACAAGAAATCTTGCCCCCTACCACAGTTTATCACCCACAATGTCTGGACATTTGGTTTACGTTAAGCGAACCATCGCACCCTGTATGTGATATCTCCCCTATGTCTTTTCCACTTGAGGACACTCACACTTTAACAATCCCTCCTGTCACCTCCACATATCCCCTGTATTCTCTCATTTTCCACTGCGACGAAGATATCCTGGAGGAACTCACTACCCCCGATTGCCCATGGAATGTGCTCCATCACCGAGCGCTTTTTCTCTCACAGGAGGCCTTTGACCCTCCTAAGAAAACCTCCGTATGTGCAATCGAAACCAAGGATTTTATTCCTTCAGTGCATATTGACTGGTTCAACAACCCTATCCCTACCCCAGATGATTTTGAAGAAGGTAACATGGCCAATATCTCCCTCACCGTCAAAATCGACATTTCCATCAAACCGAGAATCGTAGGAGAAATCACCATTGGCGTCGCATGCTCCCCTAAGGAACTTACAACTTACAAATCTCTCTTTTAGGAATACCAGGATATTTTTGCTTGATCATATACGGAGATGCCCGACCTCGATCCTTCTATATTCGAACATCGCATCGACACATGGCCAAATGTCGCCCCAGTCTGTCAAAAGTAGCGCCCCCTTCACCCATCCAAAGTTGCGACTATCAAAGCCAAAATTGACAAGTTACGCACTGTTGGGTTCATTTACCCCATTGTGTAGACCTCATGGGTTTCCAACCTCATCCCCGTTAACAAAAAACAGGGCAGTATTCGCGTCTGTACCGACTTTCGCGATATCGACCATGCTTGTCCCAAGGACAACTTTCCAACCCCTTTCATCGATCAAATTATCAATGACTGTGTTGGCCATGAGGATTTATACTTCATGGATGGGTTCTCCGGCTACAATCAAATCCAAATCCATCTAGTAGATCAGTATAAAACCGCTTTTACTACCCCATGGGGTACTTTTGCTTATTGTGTCATGCCTTTTGGACTCAAGAATGCAGGTGCTATGTTTCAAAGGGCCATGACTTATGTTTTCCATGATTTTTCTCACATCATCCTCGCTTATTTGGACGACCTGACTGCTTGATCCAAGAAACAAACTCAACATTTAGATGACTTACGCATCATTTTTCAACGATGTCGCCAGTATAATATCCGCTTGAACCCCCTCAAGTGCATATTTTGTGTCACCGCTAGATGCCTTCTTGGGTTCATTTTCTCCCAACATGGCATCATGGTGGACCCCCTCAAGATCCAAGCTATCACAGAAATTCCACCACCTAGGAATTTACTCCAATTGCAGAGCCTACAAGGCAAAGCTAACTTTTTATGTCTCTTTGTCCCAGATTACGCCATTCGTGCGCATGGTTTCTTTCGCTTACTACGGCATGATATCCCATTTCGATGGGATGAAAATGCTCAAACTTCTTTTGATGATTTGAAAGTGGCCCTATCCAATGCCCCTTTGATTAGTCCCACAGACTATGATCGCAATTACATCCTCTACTTGTCAACCTCAGTCGTCTCAGTAGCAGGAGTCCTCATCCAACTAGGGGATGATGGGTGGGAACATGTCATTTACTATATCAGTAAAAAATTTTCAGGACCACCTCTGAAATACAATCATGATGAGAAACTCGCCCTCGCAGTCCAAAAAGTTGTGACATTATATCCTGCTTCAAACTACCAAAGTCATATTAGATTCCAACCCCATGCAATACTTGCTTAGTCGACGACAAATTAATGGAAAATTTACCCGATGGATCGTCATCCTTCAAGAATAAGACCTAGAGTTCTCAACTCCTAAAATCAAGAAAACACTCTTCCTCGCTGAACTCATTACGACTTTTCCCTCAGACGCTAAAGCTTCATCCGTTAATACGGATTTTCCTGACGAACACCTCTTCTTCATCCCCTTTGATGACCCCTGGTATGGCGACCTTCTAGTCTACCTTCAAACACAGAAGTTTGGGTCTCATCTCTCTCGAGACGATCGTCGACAGATTCACCATAAGGCCCCTCAATACCTCCTCATCGATGACGTCTTGTACAGATAAGGGGTGGACACCATTCTTTGCCGATGTCTGAACATCAACGAAGCTGATAGAGTGTTGAACGATTTCCATAGCGGTGCTTGCGGTGGCCACCTCTCGGGTATGTCCATCGCCCAAAAAATCATTCGAGCAGGGTACTTCTGGCCCACGCTATTTCATGAATGCATCCACGCTGTCAAGCGATGTGAAAAATGCCAGCTCTATGCAAACAAAGCACGAGCGCCACCCAATCTTCTACATCCAGTCATCATCGTCGACCCCTTCTGCAAAAAGGGGCATAGAATTTATGACTTGCAATCCTCCATCTAGTAATGGACAAAAGTACATCGTCGTGGCAGTGGATTACTTTACCAAATGGGCCAAAGCCATGCCCACTTTCAACAATACCGCTGACACAACGACACATTTTTTCTTCAACCATGTCATTACCCATTTTGGAGTCCCATTACAGTTAGTATCTGATCACGGTAAACACTTTGAGAACGAGATCTTTGCAGAAATCTCCTCAAAGTTAGGCTTTTCCCATGAGTTTGCCTCTCCATACTACCCTCAGTCCAACGGACAAGTCGAGGTTGTCAACAAAGTCCTCAAAACCATGCTACAATGTACCGTCAACAAGCATAAGACCAACTAACATCATATGTTGTTTTCAACATTATGGGCTTATCGCACGCCAGTCAAAACTGCCACCAGTTTTACACTGTTCCACCTCGTCCATGGGATCGAAGCCACCCTCCCTATCGAGTGAGAAATTCCCATGTTACGCATTTCCATCGAGCTATTACCTGACACTGCTCCAATGGAGCAACACTTGCTGACCTTAGAGTTTCCGGATGAAGATCGTTGATATTCATTATAGAACAATGAGGCAACTAAAAAATGACCCAAAACCACCTTTGACCACCATGTCAACCTTCGTTCATTTAACGAAGGAGATGTCTTCCTAGCCTACGATATCACCCACGATATTCTCAGCCATGGTAAATTTGAATCATTATGATATGGACCCTACATTGTCCAACACTGCCTCACTAAAGGTGCATACATCCTGACCTCTCCATAAGGCTATCCTCTCAAAGAAACCGTCAACATATTGTACTTAAAGAAGTTTTACGCCTGAGCGTAGCCATTCTACCTCGGGCTTTTTTTTTGTACACATTTGTAGAGTTTTTAGTCTTCTTTTTCACCAACACTCCTCATGTCTGATCTACCATCCATGTTATTGACAGATGCATCCTCCATCAACCTACCACATCGGTTACGCTAACGGTGCTAGCCGCTGGACACAGAATCTCGCTTCGGCCGCTTGGGCCCTCTATACCCCCTCACATGAATTGTTCCACTCCAATGACATATGTTTGGGCTCAACCACCAACAACCAAGCAGAATACGCCACCATCATTGGTCTCCTCACCGAGGCCAGTCATCGCCACATTCGTCACCTTAGCGTTTTATTAGATTCCCAACTTTTCGTCCTGCAGCTCAACAATGTATATTGTGTGCGTGATCCTTGCCTCTTTCCCAAATACCTGCAAGTTAGAATCTTATCTTGCAACTTTGATTCAATCACATTTACACATATTCCAAGACAATTTAATCAAATAACAGATAATATGGCTAACCTAGTGTTAGATTGACATTTATCACATCAAAACATCATCACATATACATAAGCATTATACATTGGTCACATCATATAGATTAGACATCATAAATCATGAAAAACATAAACACATAAAGACATAAAAAGATGCAACAATATGTGTCCATATATATATATATCCTCCAAAATTTCATAAATGTTTACAAAATACAATATACATCACTCGTAGCCTATTGAGTCCCTTCATCCCTATAGGTACAAAATGGGTACGCCCTACCCTATACAAAATGGGTATCAACTACCTTGTACAAAATGGGCTCGCAAGACTATACAAATACAAAATCAGTACTCATGGTGTCCCCAGAGCTCCCCCTCCAAGTCCTCTGTCAGCTGGAGGCGCCCCACCAGCTGGGGGTCCTCCAAGTCCAGGGGGTATCCGACCCATCATCGCTGACCCCGCTACAACTGCTCGGTGGATCAAGGTCCGCCACTCCGTCGGTACACCCATACACTGCTCCAGGACCCTCTCATCATGGATGTGGGCCCAAATACCCTCCGACACACCCTGTAGAACCCCCTCGAACCGTCGACGAAGGTCCTCCATCCCCCCTCCGGCCTCTGCCTGCGACTCACGCGCTGATCCAACACCGACGTCATCTAGTTTGCGTCGCTGGCCTGCCCTCGGTTCATGTGTTGGTCCAACACCAACATCATCTTGTCTGCACCTTTGTCCTACCCGCGACGGTCGCGCTGGTCCCTCGCGAGCTGGCTCCCCGACCATATCGGCCTCACGATATTTTCCCCCCACATCTGCAAACACAAACATCGAAGGTAGTGTCAACATCCATATACACATAATCATATGCTACGCTATCAAAATCACACAACATAAATACATAAAACATACCTCTTTGATACCAAACCTCCCCAGGAGGCAGCATCATGTCAGGATCATGACGGTAGTCCATACCACCGTATGGGTACCGTAGTATCACCTATGACATATGACGCCACATGCGTGCCATGATGGTCATGAAGTAATGGACACCCTCTTCTCCCCCATGTCACGCCAACACATGGGCCCATCACATCAGACGCGGCTCACTCGGCCCTGAAGGCGCCAACAAAATCCTCGAGCGCAAAAGGGGCACCCTCTCCAAAAACTAGGCCACCAGGATTAACCCAAACACAAAGTCACCAGAGTCGGTGGTCCGACACCAGTGAATCTGTCTCATCATCCTGGAGTGAAACATCAGCCCCCAGGAAAAATGGTCCCCATCCAGGACCCTGTCCACAATCCTCAGTTGACCTCCTATGATCTGCTGAGTCTCCAAGGATCCGTAGATCCTCACTACCATGGCAGCGATGCACTGAGTCAAGAGCTCATCAATCGCTTCAATACGAATGACTGAACCTGACATCGGGTTCGGTCCCGAGCAGTAACGACGTGCCAAGTCAACCAATATCTCATACCCCGACAACTGGGGGTTAGCAGGCAAGGCCATCCCCAGAATGGGAGCCCCATCAAAAATACACATCCTCCACAACTGAGAGTGTCAACTGATGTCCGCTAACGATGAAACATTGCAGATCAGTGCTCCACATAGCTATAAGATATTGTAGCAGGAACTCCTCCGATCGTATCAAGGGACAGTCGAAGAACTTGAGCAACCCGCAGGCTGCCAAGTGTCTCCGAACACCCGACTTCTCTCTCATCGCCTCTCGGAGACGCTCCCAATCTCGCTCTCTCAAACAGATTGACATAATGCTCTCCCGTCACACGCTGATCATCTGCATCCACACAAAAACACTTGGTCAACCCTCATCATTCATAAAAAACATTAGACCACAAAAAAATTCAAAATTTCAAACACCCTTAGCCTTGCCTCCAGTGCGTGGATTTCACCTACATGGGTGCGTACATGTGCACACATGTTCTTTGCACAACTGCGCACTAATGCACAACTGTCTGAGAAACAATTGTGCATCAATGCACAACTGTCACCTAGACATGTGCGCACACATGCGCAACTGTCCTCTACACAGCTGTGCACAGTGCGCAACTATCAACTTAACAGGTGCACATCTCATGCGTGCTTGTATTTCCCTCCCCCGCGCCCCCATGCGTGGCTGTGTCAAGCACAACCGCACACTATGCATGGAAGATGGAATTATACCCATGCATCTGAGTGCGAGTATTCTTCCTTCTCCCGTGCATTAGTGGGCCCACCCCTAAAAGGTACCCCCTAACTCAAATCTATGAAAACCACACTATGCAGGAGGATGGGACCACTAACCTGACTCTCGCAACTCCCAGATTGGTCGACTTGAGCTCCCGTAATCTCCAAATCTCCTCTAAATGCTTTTTTCAAATCACTATAGCGATGGGTACAAATGATGTGGCATTGTGGGTCTACCAACCATATATAGTCCCTTTTGCCAAACTTCCACACTCAGTTACAGGAGCCCAGAGCCTTTGTTTTCTGATCCGTTCTCAGCCACGGGATCATGGTCTTGCCATCTACACAGTCACATTCCTCGGGTCAACATCTAAACTTGGCCCCGGGGGAGCATTTTTCTCATGTCACATCTAGGTATGCATGCTTATGTTCAAAATTATCAAATAAGTTGTTATATGTTCTTTATCATCATATATTGTTCACGTTGGGTATTTGGTTTTTAATGTGTGCAGGTACTTGGTCATAAAAAACGACGCAACCCCTTCAGGTATATGTTCGACATTGGCATGTAATTATTCCCTCTAAAAATCAATTGCATCTCTCAGTCACACCCTCCGACATTCACCTTTAGGGTCCTTACATCCGGCTCTGCAGTACCATCACCTCTGCTGCATTTTGGTACTGTCACCCTGTAGCACTCTCCTCCACATGAGTTATCCCATTCATAGTTCCCCTTGGCAACTTGACACTCATGTTGCTTTCACCCCCTAGGGATGGGAGTCCCAATAGTCTTATGCACTTCCGAGAATAAGCCACATACTTCTTCTCATCATATTGCTAGCTTTCCCAATGGGCTCCTAGGTTATCTCATCTTGGTTTTGTTGACTGCACCTCTGCAGTATCATTAGCCCTCCATCTCATCCACCACCAGTTTGTCCATCTGGAGATTTCCCTCCATTCATTTACCTCATACAAAAACCCACCCATGGGGCCCCCACCCTCCATTAGTTCTCTTCGCAAATTGCGCCCTCACAGACCAAGCCATCTCACATTGGGAAACTTGTTTCTGTATTTGTACACTCATCCCAAATTATTCTTTATTTATTTGGTAATTATAAAAAGATTTTGTTTCCAACATTTACTTAGATTTTTGTCATCACCCCTGATGACCTTTTTCCCGACAACACAACCCATGTCACCCTTGGTTGGGGAATCCACTCTCCTTTTTTCATTCCGACATCGTTCACGAACCCCAAGTATCCCAAAATCCATGTACCCTTGATCTCTGAGTTTGTCCACTTTGTCAAGCCTCTGAACAGTTTAACCCCATATCTAGTCATCCTCCTGACACTAGATACAGTGTTATGGTTGCTGCCAATCATCCTTCAACATACCCCAACCAAGGGTAGTCTCGAGTCTCACCACATCTTGATTTTGTTCATATTTCCTATCAGTACCTGATCTCATCTCAGTGGATTTCATGAAGCCCTTTGCTTCTTAGAGTCAGGTCTTCCTTTCTGTCCACATCAACACAGTTTCCAGAAGGGCGGCAATATCTTGACTCTCATTACCTTTACAATGAGGAGTCTCAGACGACACAGAGAGAATCATTATTGCTTTTTGATTCCGTTGACCCCCATAACATTCGACTTCAACAAAATCTCATGTTACGATGGGTCTTACTATGTGACTATTGCAATTGTTTTATACCAACCGAAGACCTCTGAATTTGTTAGGCCATCAATGCCTACGAGTCATCGACATTTCTTACAGGCGTCCTTGCCTCCTTTCAGAGTATGTTCACCATTCATAAATGTCATCTGTCGCTATCAACCGCCTTGGAGGGCGTTGCAGTTATCTACATCATCATACATCTTCAGTTACTGTCTTACATTTTGGGTTACATGACACGAGCATGGGGCATGCCCGCCTCGTTTGTATACATATTTTTTTTTGTCTCCCTAGAGAAAGGTTTGGGTCCCACAGTTTCCCCTCTCCCTCTAACAAATCGCTCTTGCAGTTCCTCTCAACACTCTTCATTACAATGACACTCTCAGTAGAAGAAACATTGATGTATTTCGACTATATGTATGCCCCTAACCTCACACATCAAGGGGCATCTGTTATCACTGAAATTTCATCTGCAACATTGCACGCAAATGGTTACAGAAATACAACAATGCCAACAACAATTAGTTCACCTGCAGCACTAAAATACATTTCAAAACGCAAAAACTATACAATTGGGCAAAAATTAACATGCGCAAATTCACTAAAGGAAGCGCGCGGGCCAACAAAGCCCTTAGAACGCACAATGCGCGACTGTGTACGAGAAAAGCCACGCACTCCTGTGAACGACGCATTTATGGTTCTTGTCGGTCCCCCAACCACTTATGGACCAGCTCCCAACTTGATTTGACCTCCATATCTGAGCGAAATCCGAATGGGGGGCTGGTCAAGGACCAAAGGATGTCCTAAAAGGCCTCTTGTTCACACCAAGAACCAACTATATTTTGCCTTGAAGAAATGCTATAATTGAAAGCCATGAGTGCACTAAGAAACTAAGATCTTCACAGTATTGTTATGCTGCCTCAATTCTCCCTTGAGAATCCTCTTTTCTCCTTGGAGTATTCAAACATTATTGCAATAGGCCATTCCACTCACCTCTTGAGGGAATATGCATTGATTTTCTTCATCATTTGTCATTTTTCTTCCATTGTAAGAAGAGCTCTCCATTAGGGAACTCAAGAGCCCTCCCAAGGAGGAAGAGTGACCCATAAGTCCTCATTTTTCTCTACGGTGTTTTGCCAACTAATATAGTTATCCATTGATGGCATTATCTTGGTCATTGATTGATTGTTTATGGTTCTAAGTTTCTTATGCATTCTAGTTTTTATTTTCTTAGTTGTTTTAGTTTGTTTATTTGTTTATTACATGTGTTTGGCTTGTTTAAACCACTCATGAACTTCTGTCTTGTCTAGCAGGCCCAACTAGGCATGCAAGTGCCATTGTTTTGCTCACCCGAGTGGTGAAACGGGCACACCAATTAGTTTGTACTAACAAAGTACCTCATCCAATGGAAAGATTTATCGGTGAAAGAGGCCACATGGGAAGGCCCAGATATCCTTCAACACCCAGCTTGACAATTGTTTTGGGGTAAAGCAAATCAAGGAGGGGGGAATGTTACAATACTCCAGGATAATCAACTTCAGCATTAATTATGGTTACTCACACAAAAAAAATCAGTCATAACAAATCAGTCGGTCAATCAGGCATACAATGAGAGTAATTATGTCAGTAAGTGTAATTAACAAGAAAGGTTAGTCAGTCCATCCATTAGATTAATTATATCAATTAGTTTAATTATATTAATCAGTGTAACTAAGGAAAAAGTGAGTTTTCATTATAAACAGCCTTGCATTAGAATAGAGTGTTTTGGGGAAGTGTGCTATTTGAAGTAGTGTGGAAGACGCTTTTGGGGCCGAGAACAGAGTCCATGCTGCCTTGGATTTGGCCTGAATTGGCATCTACACCTTGGGATAATTTCAAGTTTTCGTGCTGATGATTTGTGAGCATACACATGTTAAACTTGTTACCACTGGTGACTAATTTTATCTCTGTTGTTAGTGCTGTTAAATCTGCTATCAAATTTCCTGTTGGTCGATAGCTGGAATTGTTGGTTGTTTATATATATATATATATATATATATATATATATATATATATATATATATATATATATATATATCAGATTCAAGGTTTGCAACAAAAGAAATCCCTGTATAAGGTTCACATAGCATTGAAAATTTCAAATCATATCCAAAATATTTTATTTCGATTTCAGCTGCCAAAGCTTGGGGTCAAACATAATTCCATGCTTCTTAGGCACTCATGTTTTCATTGTTTTCAATGTGTCTTGGGAGCCCTGCACTGACTGCTTATGAATTTTTTATTATCACAATCTATCATTTACAATTTTGTTCATAATGGTTCCAGGGATCTGGGACACTTTCCAAATCACTCTCTAAACTTGCTCTAAAGGATCCAACAAAGTTGTTCAAAAGGGAAGAGGTGAACAATAAAATCCCATTGGTCTACCTCTATGTGCCCTGGAGAGAGGGAAGTTCCACACCACTCATCATTAAATGATGACGACAATTAACATCCATGGAGAGAGGGAAGTCCCACACCACTCATCATTAAATGACGACGACAATTAACATCCATGGCAGTGGTTTTAGTTGCAAAAGTTTTGTCAATGAACATGGTGGAAGAATGGCCCTCACAACCCATTTTAAAATTAATAATGATCCCATTAACTGTACTAGGTGATGATTTGATAAACCCAAAGGCTCTGCATACAAGGAACTTGCTACTTGTGCTCCTCCTCCACATCATCGATCACAAATTTCATAGTGGGCAGCAGGTACATCACTTGCTGATTTTATCTTACCTAGAAAAACTCCCAATTTTTCCTAAATTTTCTGCATAGGTAAGTGTGATCTGTCCTCTATGCAAAAAGTATAGACCTGTTTGTTAACTTCAATCCAACTGCATCCAGGATACTTCTTAACTCCTCTGTCTTTCATCATTTTGCGCACATTAGCAATGTCATTCCACCTGCCAGCTGCAGCATATAAGTTTGACAATAGAACATATGGTGTAGTATTTTTTGAATCTATCTCCAAAAGGCGATCTGAAACATATTTTCCAAGTTCTATGTTGTTATTGATTGTACAGGCACCAAGCAAGCAACCCCAAACAGAAGCATCCGGTTTGATAGGCATCTGCTTGATAAAATTGTGCGCCTCATCAAGGTGTCCCGCACGGCCAAGAAGGTCAACCATGCAGCCATAGTGTTCCATAGTAGGTGTGATGCTGTAGTATTGAGTCATGCAATTGAAGTATTGCCATCCCTCAGCCACTAGGCCTGCATGGCAACACGCTGACAAAACACCAACAAAGGTGACACCATCTGGTTTTGTCCCAGCTTGTTGCATTTGTTCAAAGAGTTTGAGGGCTTCTTTGCTGCGCCCATGCATTGCATAGCCTGTAATTATCAGTGTCCATGACACTACATCTCGTTGAGGCATTTTGTCAAATAGATGTTGAGCATTCTCTATGCTTCCACATTTTGAGTACATGTCCAGGAGGGCGTTCCCCACAGATATATCACACTGGAACCCTCTTGTAATTATTTCTTCATGGATCTCTTTGCCCTGTTCCAGCGCTGTCAAATTTGCACATACTGGGAGAACACTGGTAAAGGTTTCTGAGTCTGGCTTTGATCCTGCCAGCCGCATTTGTTGAAAAAGCTTCAACGCCTCTACATGGTGACCGTTCTTTGCAAATCCTGCAATCATTGCATTCCACGAGACCGCATTCCGCTCAGTCATTCTTTCAAAGAGATTAAACGCCTCATCAACATGCCCAGTCTGTGCATACCCTGCAATCAAAGCTGTCCAGGAAACCACATTTCGCTCAGGTGCTTTGAGGAAGAGTGCCCGAGCCTCATCAACACGACCATTCTGCGCGCACCCTGCAATGACTGTTGTCCAGGAGATAACATTTCGTTCTGGCATTTTATGAAAGAGCTCCAATGCCTCATCCATACAACCATTATGTGAATATCCTGCAATCACGGCATTCCATGAAGCCACATTTCGTTCAGGCATTTCATGAAATAGCTTCACTGCTTCATCAATGTGCCCACTCTGTGCATATGCTGCAATCATGGTTGTCCAGGAGACAACATTTCTTTCTGGCATTGTGTGAAAGAGCTTCAGGGCCTCCTCGCAGAGCCCATTGCGCGCATATCCTGCAATCATAACATTCCATGAGACCACATTTCTTTGAGGCATTTTGTCGAACAGTTGGCGTGCATCCTCCAGACTCCCACATTTTGCATACATATCCACAAGGGCACTCCCCACAAAAACATCCCACTGAAGTCCCCTCCTGCTTATTTCTTGATAAACTTCCTCGAGAGCAGGCAAGCTATGGCAAGCAGGGAGAACAGTGGCAAAGGTGAACTTATCCGGTTCGATACCTGTTCTCTGCATCTGGTAATACAATGTTAAGGCTTCCTCGCTGAAGCCATGCCTGACATAAGCTGCAATCACGGCAGTCCATGAGACCACATCCGAATTCGTCATTTCGTTCAAAACTCTGTGGGCATCCGCCAGAATCCCACATTTGGCATAGATGCTCAAAAGTTTATTCTGCAAATGAATGCCTTGGAATTTGTAACCCGTTTGGATGACGTGGGCATGGACTAGCTTGCTCTCTGGCAATGTCTTGTCATTGAGACAGCATTGCAAGAGAGAGCCATAAGTAGATGAGTTTGCCCAATTGCCTCGGCTGTCCATAACACACAGCAACTGTAGCGCCTCCTTTAGTCTGCCCTGCTTACAGATAATGGTTATCAACACATTATCGGCAATTACTGGTCCTTTAAGAGGATTGGTTGTAGTCTTTCTGCACTGAAAATGAAGTATTGGCTCTGCAAGTGACGACATCATCAGTATCTTCTTCTTCTTCTGAGTCGCTAACGGCCGCGCCATTGCCATCGCCACTGGTGGTTGGGATTGAATATGGCAGTCATGATTTTACAGCAACAAGACTATGCAATTCAGAATATGGATCTCTGTTTTTCTTGTTCGACATAATAAAAATGTTTTGTTTTTGTTTTAAATTTTATTTATTAATCAGACTTAGGCTTATCATGATGACTTAAGCTTATGTAAATATTAATATTAGAATATAATATAATGATCTCGAGCACTAGAGGGACTATGATTTCACTAAAGGGGAAGAGGGGAAGAGGAAAGGGGGAAGAGGGGAAGAGGAAAGGGGTTTATGGGAAAGTAAATCCTCTATTGTAAGTGTTATTTTTAGAGGTCATCTATTTTTCTATTATGTCCCTTAAATAAGTTGTTTATCTTTGATTTATTAAAACTAAACATTGAATGCATATAAGAGGTCGGTAGGAAAGTCTTCTCACATAGTTATGAAAGCATTCATTATGGAAATTGTAAGAGCCTTACATTCAATGGTCAAAAGTAATGTCAAGTATCATTTCACCAATCCTCTTATTCCATTGACTCTAGAATTCATTCTAGAACTCTCATGTTCACATTCTATGTTGTTCATGTTTTGTTCACCATTGCTATCCATGGAAAAATTGATTGTAATCAACACCCTTAAGAGGAAATTGTAGATTTTTAGATGAAGGTGTGATGGTTGTAAGTGAGCACAGAGGTTGAGCAAGTTCAGAAACCTTCACCCACTATGCATTGCCTCTCTTTGGATGTTTTAGAAGCCAAGTATTGATTTGGCAAACGATTCTTAGAAAGTATACAACAAATTGGACTCTTTATGCACACATTGAAGAGCATTGTAAGGGAAGGGTACTCTAAGGGACTATTGAGCATAAAAGGGTAGGCCTTCCTTTGTGTTGTGGGGAGTAGTGTGTTGACGCTTGAAAGCGCAACATTGGATACTATGCTCGCAAATGATTGCCAAGCTTTATTATTTAACTATATTAATAATATACTAGTAGGTGGGACCCCCTTGTTATACTTATGGCACTATGGTGGATACGTAACACTTATATTTTGTTTCCCTATGTGATGGTAGCAACATAGTTTTCTACAATTCATTTGTTTCAGATCATGGTTTAAATGGTAATATGTGGTGGTTGGGTGATTAAAACATGACACTAAATGGCTTTGATGATCTCTCATAAAATATGATAATGTTGCCTTGTGGATGAAAGAATTATAATCAAGTTTTGATTTTGATATTGTATTATTCATGGAAAGAGTTGGGTGATCTCGACCCTTGATACTATGGTTATGTGCATTGTATGAGTTGCACACTGGGTTGTATTCCTAGCAAGTTGTCATTTGAAGAGATTTGGTATTGGCAAGGGGATGGCACACTTTGGACTATCGCACACTTTGCAAAAGTAATATGGCAAGTTTGATATTTGGTTGTATAATGGTTTTGAATATAGTGTTATGGTAAGTTGGCTAGTGGGCTTGGATCGTACTAGAGATTGAATGAAGATCTGAAGGGAGAAGCGATGTGCAGTAAATGCACATCACTCAAACTCCCCTCGAGCCTGTCACCCTAGTCATTCTTGCATTCTTGGCTTTGGTAGTTGATGCTGCTCCGCCTTGCTCGATCGTGGAGGAAGTATATAGTCTTGGGTTTTTTTTCTCGCACAAACTTTCACAGGTATGGGTTTTCTTACTTTTCCATCCATGAGAGTTACCCTACCCTTGAATCAAATGTTGGCTCTGGTTGCACGTGGTCTGTGTGATTCTCAAGCTGATATGATGTTTTGGAACTGTGTTTATGCTCGCGTATTTGGTTTCCTGTGGGGGTTGTTCTGGGGCTATTGGCATTTAAAAGTTGGTCACGTGTCCCTTGTTGTGTGTAGTTTTTCATTGGAATTGTTGAGTAAAGATTGTAGTGGAGCCTGCTTTGTCATGGTTCTGTTTTCGAGTTTAACCTCTCTGTTGAAATTGGTTATCACAGTCTGCCTAAACTATGGGATTTGCAAATACCCCACCCGTAGATCGACATTACTGGTCTATGTGGCTAGTGTACCCATGCCATGTTTCGACCCTGTGGTTTTTTATGTGAACTATGATTGGAACACTCTATGCCCTGTCTTGGAAAAACCCTCAGTTGTTGGCTTGTTTGCTATAACCTCACCGTCACTGTTGCCTGGTAAATGTTATAAAGTATGAGAAAGTTTCTACCTAGATTTTGATGAGAGCACTATTTTTGCTTTTTGGTTGGGCACGGATTCTATTTGGTCGCTCATTATGCAGTGTTGAAAAAAGGGTTGGCTTCACTTGTTTGTTTTGGAAGATGCAGTTTGTTGTTTGAAGCCCATACAATCGAGAGAAATGTTGCATATTATTGTTTATGTGATCGATTATGATAGGGCACCTATGGAATGAGCTGTCTGTGCCATTCAACTCCCAAACTCTCTGATCGAACTACCCCATTGTCTCTACCACTGACTATCTTGAACTCTAAACATTACATTGAAATCATATTTACTCCAGTTTGAAGTTGATGGAAGCATTGTGCTTGCTCGGTTACTTGGGAACGGTTTTGTTTGGTCTCTTGCTTGGCAATTCTTGAAAGAGATCTGTACCCACCCATTCATTTGAAGCTCGTGTGCCAAATATTGAATGTTATTTTTGGTTCAATCATTATGCTGATTGTTAAAAAAGGACACCTGTGTTCGAAATGTTTGAGGCTTGAATAGAGAGATAATGTCCATAATAAATTGCATTAAACAATGGTTAAATAAATGATGGATATGAGTTGATTGTAAACATTGTACGTGTCCCTGTTGGATTTAAAGGATTATTACTGGAGTTGATGTTATGGTAGTGGCTCAAAGGCTACTGTTAGTTCTTATAGCGATTATGATGTTGTTCATCATGATTGTCATATAATGATAATATGGGGTAAAATGGTTACTATGATTAAATACTTCTGGGCATATAGATTGTTGTGTAAAATAATTCGGAAGCCAACAAACAAATTTGTCAAAGTAGACACCAGTTTGGATTATTGTTTTGGAAAACGAACACTTGTTAAACATTGAAATTCTGGACAAAGATATGTTTTGATTGCGTTTAAGGTAGCATGTTTTGATTTTTTTCACTTGAACAATATCCATATTGATTCCCTATCACTTTACCATTTTTTGCTAATTACATTCCCTTCACAATCTCGATTTCACTGATTACATCCATGTTCTGTGATATAAATTTAAAAAGAAAGGTCTATGTGGAAGCGACAAAAAGGATAACATAGCAGGGGTTGGTGACTGATATTTTGATATTTTTATACACAGTTAAATTTTGGTTAATTGATGAACAATATTCGTATATGCATTCCCTATCATTCTACCATTTTTCGCTAACTACACTCCCTCCATATTTCCCATGAACCTTATCACTCCCTGTTCACATGGCAATTAATGAATGGTTTGTTATGGATGGATTTGCATGTATCTCGTGTCAATTTTTGAGCCAACTTTTGATTCATGTAAGTAGAGTGTCATGTATGGTTTATTAAGAGCTTCATTACTAACAAATTGTTTCTACAGGATGAGCTTTTTCAGTAGAGACAACAATGGTCGAAATAACAAAGGCAGGGGAAATTGGAATCGAGGCCATAGGAGGCCTAGATTTTCTATCTATTTTGATGTTGACCCTCAATAATTGAACCAGTTTTTCCAAGCTGGGTTCTTTAATTGGGTTGGACATGGAATAATGCACCCTCAACTAGAAAGACCCCCTTTCCATCCTCCTAATAATATCCCCGACATTCTTGTTCCTCCACATGTGTCTTTATAGCATGAAGTCCCCGCAAATGATGGTTGAAAAGAGATCGTCAACCAGCCTGTCTCTCACCATCGTGGTTGGCCTACTATGTCATTGCATTTACCACCACTTGTTAATCCTAATGTCCAGATTGTCCGTGTTGTTTCACCAGTTCAATCTTCACACGCCAGTAAGAGATTGAAAATTGATATTCCCCAACTTGTGCAAGACAAGGGAAAAGTAGCTACCTCCCCTTCTTCTCCATCCATTGATTCCTCGAAATATGTGTCTTCCCACCTGCATTTGAAGGATGATTGCTCCCATGTGATTAGCAATATATAGCCCCAAGTGTCCAATCAACCACGGGCTACTTTTGAGAAGTCTAAGGGAAATAATAGTGAAAAAAGGAAAATTGTGTTAAGAACCAAATATCAATATAGCATAGAAAAACCTCAGAATAAGTACTCAATGCCTTGGAAAAGAGAGAATTTCAGATAATAAGCCTCTTCGAGGGGGCAACCTCCTTATACACCACATAAATGTCCAAGTACAAGATGATTCCAAATGAAAATGTCTCCTTGGTATATATAGGAGACTAGGAGGTACAATTACAACTAATGGACCCAAGCTGACATAAATAAAATAACATTACTAATGTAATATTCCCCAATTAAGGGGTAATGTGCCACTATTTAGGGCTTAACATGCCCCTCCCCTTTAGACAAGTGTTGTCCACCACGCTTGAGTAATTTTGGATGCTTCTGTATAAAAGACTCATCTTCCCAAGTGGAATCTTTAGCAGGAAGTTTCCTCCACTTAATGAGATACTCCGAAATGGATCTATTCCTCAGCTGGCGAATTCTTGTGTTAGTGATGGATTCAGTATCCAATATTATTTTTCCTTCCTCGTCAAGTTCTGGCAATATAGTTTGAACTGGGATCTTGTCACCTATAACCTTCTTTAAGTATGAAACATGGAAAATTGGGTGTACTCATGAGGATGCAGGCAACTCCAATTTGTATGCCATAGTACCAATCTTTTGCAACACCTTATCAGGACCATAGTACTTTGGTGATAATTTATTATCCTTCTTGGCTTGCTTGAGGGACATCTATTTGTATGGTTGTAGTCTTAAAAACACTCAATCCCTTACTTCAAAACTTGTTGTTTCATGTGATTTTGGGCATGGTCAGGTTGTCCTTTAAGATTTGGAGAATTTGTTGTTGATGCTCGATGTGATATTCCACTTCTTGAACCTTAGATTTTTATTTTAGAGAAGAAGTGATGGAAAGAGGGTGGTATCCATAGAGTGCCATAAATGATGTCATTTTTGTTGCAGTATGAAAGGAAGTGTTATACCACCATTCTGCCAAGGGTAACCAATTGAACCATTCTGTTTATTTATTAGAGACAAAGCAACGAAGGTATCCTTCCAGACATTTGTTCACTATCTCGATTTGTCCATCAGATTGAGCATGATAAGATGAGCTATGAGCCAATTGAGTACCCACACAAGAAAATAATTTTATCCAAAAATGTCCAGTGAAGATAGGATCTCTGTCACTTACAATAATCTTTGGGATTCCATGTAGTTTTTGGACTATCTCTATTCATGCAGTGGCAACTGTATTGGCTTTGAAGGGATGAGAGAGTGCACAAAAGTGTGCATACTTGTTCAGTCTATCAACAATCACCATGATGACACTCTTTCCTTCAGACTTCGGTAACCTTGTGATGAAATCCATGGAAACCTCCTCCCAACGCTGACTTGGGATGGATAATGGTTGTAAAAGACCCCGGGTCTTAATTGTTTCCACCTTATTTTGTTGGAAAATCAAACATTCTACTATAAACCTTTCAACATTAGTTTTAAGGCCATCCCAAAAAAATTCCTTCTTGACTCTATGGCAGGTTTTAAAAAATCCTGAGTGCCCTCCTATCGGAGAGGTGTGCAATTCCAATAGTACATTTTGTTTGAGTTGGGAGTTCTTACATAAATATAAGCGATCTTTGTACCATAGTGAATCATTTTTCCATGTAAATGTATCTGATGCACTGGAATCCTACTGCAACCTTTGAATGAGATTCCACACATTTTCGTCATTCTTCCATTCATCCCTCGCTTCTATTATTCAATCGGGTTGGATGATCAAGATAGCACAGAGAAAGGACTCAACATCTTCATCCTTTCTTGAGAGTGCATCTACCACAACATTTTTCTTCCCTTTTTTATAGATTATTTCAGAATCATAACCCAATATCTTGGTCACCCATTTTTGTTGTTCTTCTGAAGATAGTATTTGTTCCAAGAAGTATTTAAGACTATCATGATCTGTCTTGACCTTGAAGTGCCTACCTATTAGGTAAGGGTGCCATTTCTTCAATGCATGTAGTATTGCCATCATTTCCTTCTCATAATTTGTGTAAGTCCTTTCTCTTGAGTGGCCGACTTTCAAAATCCAGGGTCCTTCCTTCTTGCATTAGGACAACACCAATGCCATTTCCCGTGACATCACATTCTACAATAAAGGTTTTTGTGAAGTCTAGTGTGGTCAATACAATATCTTTACACATCACCTCTTTAATTTGTTCAAAAGCTTTAGTTTCCTCTGGAGTCCATGAAAATGCATCCTTCTTAGTTAGTGTCGTTAAAGGTGCTACTATTCTCCCATAGTTCCGAACAAACTTGCGGTAGTAACCTGTCAAACCCAAAAATCCTCTAAGATTCTTCAATGTTTTGGGAATCGGCCAGTTCATCATGGCCTTAATATTGTTAGGGTCTACCTTGACACCTTCATGAGATACAATATGACCCAAATACTCTACCTCATTCACCCCAAAGAAACATTTGGACGGTTTGGCATATAGTTGTTGCTCCTTTAGCAGTTGTAGCACCTTGTCAACATGTCGCACATGATCCTCCCAAGACTTTCTATAGATTAGTATATCATCAAAAAATACTAAATTGTTTTTTCGAAAGAAGGGATTTAAAATGGAATTCATCAACCCTTGGAATGTGGAAGGTTCATTTGGAAGGCCAAAAGGCATGACCAAAAATTCATAATGGCCTTCATGAGTTTAGAATGTTGTTTTTGGGATATCTTCTTCCTTCATTCTAATCTGATGATACCCTGAACGGAGATCCAACTTTGTGAAATAGATTGGTCCATGTAGTTCATCTAACAATTCATCAATGACATGAATGGGAAACTTATCTTTAATAGTGATCTTGTTGAGCTCTCTGTAACTTGGATACATACGACATGAGCCATCTTTCTTGAATACCATTACCACTGGTGCAAAGTAAGAACTTTGGCTAGGTCTAATAATGCCAACCTCTAACATTTCTTCAACCATACGCTCAATTTCACTCTTCTGGGCATAAGTGTATCTGTAGGACATGATGTTAGGAGGAACACTCCCAGGAATTAGGTGAATATCATGATCATGATTTCGAGTGGGTGGAAGACCTTTGGGAATATCTTCAAATAATTTGGAATGCTTATAAATGACCCCTTGGAGATCTAGAGGAATAAATGGCTTAGATGTTTGAACATTTAGTGAGCATAGTTGTGCAATAACACCTTGATGCCCCTTTTTCAATAATTTTTTCATGCCATTAGAACTTATCACCTTACTGAGTTTCCCTATGATACCTCTTAACTCAATTTATTTTCCTTCCAATGAAAATTTCATGAAAAGTTCTTGAAAATTAAAATCCACTGTTCCTAATGATTGTAACCTTTGGATTCCTAGTTCGACATCAACACCACCCATGGGTATAGATATCATTGGACTATTCATTACATATTCCCCCATAGTAAGATTGATCTTATTGCATTTTCTTGAGAAATTGATAGTTCCTCCATCTGCAATCATTACTTGAAACTCTGGCGCTGGATACACAAATCAATTGAGAGATTTGGCTAATCTATAGTGAATGAAATTATGAGTACTACCAGAATCAATTAGGACTATTACCTTTTTATTTTTGATATATCCTTCGATCTTGAGGGTTTGAGGGTTGCTAATTCCAGCCAATGTATTACACGATATCGTGGGAGTCAACTCTTAAGAAGAAATTGCTTCTACGCTTTCATCTTGAGATGGTTCTTGTTCTTGTTCTTCTTCCTCTTCACAATATATGTAGAATCATTTCTTCTCACCACACTTATGTCCCTTATTGTACTTGCTGTTACAATTAAAGAATAAACCTTTTGCTTTTCTTTCCTCCAATTGTTGAGGTGTCAACCTTGTAGGTTGAGGTGTTTTAGAAGAAGGAGCATTATTCTCTCGATAGATGTTAGGATTGGTCCTTCTAGTAGCCATAGCCATATTTTTACTTTCAACATTTCTTGCCACCCTAAATGCATTCTCTAATGATTTGGGTTCCCAAAGGTGAAACTCATGTTGAATGTTATTATTTAAAGTTCCTATGAATACATCAATCAAGTGCTCATCTGGAATATCTGTTACCTTTATATTCAATTTTTGGAAGTTCTCAATGTGCTCTGTAACTGAACCATTTTGCTTGAGATTTATCAATTGGTTAAAGTGTTGGATTACTGAGAAGGGGGGTGAATCAATAATAGAGAAATTTAATCCTTTTTAACCATATAATCTAAGTGTTATATCAATGTAGCATTATCATCCAATAAATGCAGAGTAAATAAGCAATGAACAAATGAACAATCATACACATACACAGTACACCAGTGTTTTACGTGGAAACCCAAAGTAGGAGAAAACCACAAAATGCTTTTTCTTATATGTCTTGAAGAATTACATTCATTGGAAGAACCAATTTCCTTTGTTTTCCAACTACAACTGGAAGGAGGCTCCAACCCCCTTGGTTCTCAGGCTACAACATGAAGGAAGCTCCAACTCCCCTATTCTCTGGCTACAACCAGAAGGAGGCTACAACCCCCTATGTTCTTCGGCTACAACAGGAAGGTGGCTACAACCACCTGTCCTTGCCCCGTCCAACTGCCCTAAAGTAGAAGTAGAATGATGGAACCATTGTCACACTATCACTGTGAGATATACTGTTGTAAACCTGTACCAACAAACATGAACCATGCATCAACATGTAACTCAACCTGTACCATAAACAAGTGCATCAACCATGCACCAACTTGTACCAAACAACCTGTAATCAACCTGTACCATAAAAAGTGCATCCAAGCATGTACCAAGTATGTACCAATCATGTGTCAACTACTCATCAACTATGGCTCATCAATATGTACCAACATCATCAACTATACACCTCATGTATGTGCCAACTCATCAACTACTTATCTCAACCATGTACCCAACATGTACCTTAACCAAAAGCCCTCATCAATTTCATCATTCAAATATGATTTGTAACTTTATAATAGACCTGGTGTATATGATCACATACCTTCAAACCTTCCTTAACTTTAACAACAAGAGACTAGCATTTTCATCAAATGTTTCTTTAGTCTCACATGACTAGTTTTGGATTAGTCAACAACCCTAATTTGAAATAATCATAACTATGTACCTGTAATGAATAAATATCTGAAATTGATATACAATGTTCTTCAGTGTTTTTTATGCAATTCCTCTAGGTGTCACTACTTGTAACCTCTTAGAAAAGGAGTTATAGCAAAAAGGGCATACCTTGCTGAATTCTGGCTTATTCTAGAGAGCTACCTTGTAGAGCATGCAACGCACGTAATATTTGTTGAATCGATCTGAAAATGTTATACAACATACTACATAATGTACTCTAACCAACACATTTGGTCTTACTGAATTTGGATTTGTTATGAATAATTTATGACGTGTTTACCCGAAACACTTGTTTTAGACTAGTTTCAGGACTAGCCACAAACCCTATTTTCAACGGAGTGTAACTCCAAAAATACAACGACCCACAAGATGAATTTTTTACCAAAGATACTTGGATATGTCTCCTCAATGGCCTATCAATTTCACTGTCTGAATCATTCTATAAAGATATTTATTTCGAAAATGGTGAGATGACCTGTAAATAACATACCTTAGAAAGCATCATCAAAAGAATTTATCCTCCCTTGAATTCCAGTCTTCTTTTCTCACCTTCCCTCTGAAATTCGGCTTATATATCCTTTGGTTACCTTAGTCACCTATATATATTCAATATGTTCAATTGTGATTTAAAATAAGAGAGCCTTGCCTCTTATTCATACTCTCCATCTTCTAGGTCACTTAACCCATTTCTAGGTCACTTAACCTATTTTCCTCACTTTTAGGGTTAGCCGCTTTCCATACGTAAAAAGTTATCCATTACTTTATCATTTAAATATTCCTCCTTGACTTTGTCACCTCACTTTATCATTTAAATAATCTTCTTTGATTTTGTCACTTCACTTTATTATTTAAATAATCCTTCTTGACTTTGTCACTTTACTTTATGATGCAAGAGCATCGCAAGCAAGCGCAAGTGGAGGACAAACGGATATGCACCAATGCACATTTTGAAGACGTTTTGAATTTTAAAAGATGAAACATTAATGTAATAGTTGGAAGGATGTAATTGCCCTTAAATGTTTTGGGGATTGTAACACAGATCTTGAGCGTTTTCTCTCATCTGTCGGTTGAAGGCATTTAATGTAATGAATGTAAAGTAGATGTAGGCTTTAATTCAATTAGATAGCTTGAGGTTGTAGGAGGGAAAACTCGAGAAAGCTCCCCTGTATGTGTATTGTATTGTATCATTATTCTCATAGTAGTTACAAGTTGTAGAGCAAGAGAGCATAGGAGAGCAGAGAAGAACATAGATTGTAGAAGTTGTATAAGCATATAGCTGTTGCTATTGAATCCATGTACAAAAGCACTTAAATTAATATAAGAATGCTTTGATCCAATTTCATGGTGTTGTTATGGTCACTGTTTGCATCTATTGAATGGTATGTTTACAGTTTGCTTATATACTGTGTTTGCATTTGTTTCAATGTTGTGTGTGTATCTGCGATTTAATGTTGAATGTGTGAAGCCCGTGAGAGGGAGAGTGTAAGTTTCAATTGTTTCTCTTCTTGAGAATTTCTGCAAGGACTGTAGTGAAATTCTGCAAGGAGTGAGTTGACGAGATTCTGAGTTTATCTCAAAAAAGATCAGGAGGGATACTGTTGTTCTTATACCAGTAGAAGTGAAAGTATAGCATAGATCCGTGCAAGGTGTGCGCAGGTCGGTTGAAGTCTTAGAATTTTCCAACCCAAGTGAGTGGTCGAAGGATTTCTATCACAAGGAGTGTGCAGAGGTGGAAGACATCAGATAATCAATGATTATCGTGAAGGTTGCAAGGAGTGCGTGAAAGAATTCCCTAGAATCCTTGATTTTGTAGAAAGAACCAAGCTTAGGAGGGATAGAGACTTTGAAGAGTTCGAAGGAAGGACGAGGTTTGGAGTCACCTCGCAGAAATCAAGCACAGGAGGAAAGACGCTGAGTTATTTGGCCAGGAACATCGAGAGCCTGAACGGATGGTGGAAACTCTCGGAGGGAGAAACGCGATACCCGTGGACCGTTAGACCTAGTGGAATTGTAGGGAGAATAAAGGTGAGGGTCTTTCAACACTCGCAAGCTCAGGAGAGATATAAACCATTAGATCTAGAGAAGCAAGAGCTGTTGATTTGGTGATTTGAAATTTCAGCATTTCAGGAGTCAGAAGTGTAGAGGAAACAACTACCCGGAAGTCGTGATACGCGAAATCCTGATGAAATCTGGACCGTTAGATCGTCAAAGGTTTGGGACCATTGATCTGTGGTGGAGAAATATAGCAATTTCAGCTATCGGGTGAAGGGAGAAAGCTACATCGCAAATCCATGATACAAAAAATCCCGACGTGCCAAAAGTTGGGCCCTAGGTCGCAGCTGAGGGTCACATCAGTGAAGAGTTAAGGGAGCAGCTAGAGACCGTCAATGCATTTCAGAATTTTAGGACTTGGAAGAGTCAGGGTGCCTTGTAACGAAAGTCCCAACATCACGAAATGCGACATTCCCTTTGGGGTTAAGTATGTGGTCACGTAGAGTGGAGGCTCACATCTATTGCATGTTTGCGCAGGCGGAGTGTAGAAAAGGACCTGTGGTTATACGTGTTGAAGATTCTAGCTGGGAATCAAAGAGTCATTTCGTCTCAAAGGAAACTGAAGATCCATAGGCCGGGAGATCAAGAAGATCTTGCTGAGGTGGGGGTCTGTGTCAGGTGGTATCCAAACTAATAACTTTTGTTTTCCGTAGAGGGAAGACAAGGAATAGTTGTGATTTGAATTCCACGTGGATAGATTGAAACAATGCCGCCAAGAAGATGTCAAGAGAGAGCTATGCCCGATCCAACTGTGAAAAGGGAAATTAGAGAACTTCGTGCTCGATTGGATGCTATGGAGACAACACATAGGCGAACACATGATACTGGAGATATCAGTGAGGCCGAAAGTGAAAGCAAAGAACGAGCCGAAGAAGAAGTTGTAGTTGAAGATGCTGCATGAGAACGTCTATTCAAGGTTGTTGCAAGAATCGGTGCCAGAGCAAAAATGGACATTCCGATGTACGAAGGAAACTTAGACATTGAGGAGCTATTATATTGGTTTAGAGCACTGGATAAATATTTCGATTACGAAGATATCAAAGAGGACAGGAAAGTAAATCATGCTGTCACTAGACTGAAAGGGTATGCAACACTGTGGTGGGATGAACTACAGGCTGACAGGTGTTGCAAGGGAAAACAAAGAATGAAAAGCTGGGATATAATGGTAGCAAAGATGAAAGCCAAATTCATACCCAGAGATTACCAAATCAATCTGTTCCGAAGAATGCAAAGTTTGAGGCAAAAAGGGATGACAGTGAAGGAATACACTGAGGAGTTTTACAGGATAAACATTAGAGCTGGTCACCATGAGAGTGATGATGAAAAGGTCGCTAGATATATGAATGGCCTGAGATATGAGATTCCGGGTGAGATGAGCATGGCGACAATCAGGAATGTAGAAGATGCTTATCAGATTGCTCTGAAAGTTGAAGAGAAATTGGTCCGAAAGCAATGTCAAAGGGGAAGAGGTAGAAGTCAGAGCAGAGGCAAAGCAGTTGCCCAAGACAGAGTACAGAAGCCCAAGGATGAAGAGAAGAAACCTCATAGCCACCCAGAAAGGGGAGGAAGTTCACAAGGAAGATAATATTCCGATAGGAACACTTTTCCACGAGCAAGAGGAAGAGGAAGAGGCAAAGGAGGTGAAATAAAGTGTTTTTTCTGTGGAAAGATCAGACACAAATCGTGGGAATGTCCCGGTAGAAAAAGAGATGGAGGAGGATAATCTCACATTTCAGAAGCGCAAAGGCGAAATGTTGAGGCAGAAGATGCAGAAGGCGTAAGATCCTTAATGATGAGGAAAATTCTCTTGAAGCTAGAAAGAGAGATGGAGAATCCAGTCCAGAGGAACAATTTGTTTAGGATTGCTTGCAAAAACAAGGATAGGGTATGCAAGGTATAGTTGATAGTGGAAGCATGGATAATCTAGTATCCACACAAATGGTGGAAAATATAGAATTGTAGACAGTTGCACATCCAATCTCATATAAGGTTTTATGGTTGCAAAAGGGACACCAGGTAACAATCACTAAACCATGTTTAGTTGAATTTAAGATAGGGGGTTATAGATATGAGATCTTATGTGATGTTATTCCCATGGATGTCTATCATATTTTTTTGGGGAGACCGTGGCAATATAAACAAAATCACCATCAGGTATAGATTTCCTTTACCCAGGATGGATGACTTGATGGATTGCTTGAGTGGGGCAAAGTTTTTTTCAAAAATTGATTTGAAGAGTTGATATCATCAGATTAGGGTGAGGGAAGGTGATGAATGCAAGACAAAATTCAAGATGAATGAAGGGATGTATGAATGGCTTGTTATGCCATTTGTCTTGACGAATGCACCAAGTACTTGAGATTAATGAACAAAGTCTTGAAAGATTTCATTGAAAAATTTGTAATTGTGTATCTTGATGATATACTGATCTTCAATAAGATTGAGGGAGAGAATTTGAGACATTTAACTCTAGTGATGAGGAGGTTGCATCAAGAGAAGTTGCTGATAAATCTAAAGAAGTCATCTTTCATGAAGACAAAACTCATTTATTTGGGTTTTGTAATCTCTTTAAATAAGTTGAAGATGGATCCTGAGAAGGTAAAAGTGATAAAAAAATGGCCATCGCTGAGGAATATCTTTGAAGTCAGAATCTTCCATGGACTAGCCAGTTTTTATAGGAAGTTCATCAGAAATTTTAGTGGGATTAATGCACCAATGATGGACATAGTCAAGAAAAGACATAAATCTTTTCATTGGACAAAGGAAGCAGAAAGAAGTTTCAGGTTGTTAAAGGAGAAGATAACCAAACAACCAGTTTTGGTTCTGCCAGATTTCAGTAAAAAATTTCAAGTCAGATGTGACACAAGTGGATTCGCGGTTGGAGCAGTGTTAAGTCAGGACAATAGACCAATTACATACTTCAGTGAGAAGATGAACGAGACCAAGATGAAATATTCTATGTATGATAAAAAGTTTTATGCAGTCATACAAGCGCTGAAGAAATGGAGGCACTATTGGGTTTCGAAGGAGTTCGTTTTGTATAGCGACAACCATGCCTTACAGTTTATAACCAAACAAGAGAAACTGAACTAGAAACATGCAAAATGGGTTGAATTTATGCAAAAATTTACTTTTGTACATTTCTGGAACTGCTAACAAGGTTGCTGATGCATTGAGCAGGAAATGTTTTATTCTGCAGGAGTTTCGTGTGAAGACCTTAGGTTTTGATGGCCTTAAGGATATGTACATAGATGATTCAAATTTCAAGGATGATTATGAAGCATGTGAGAAACTAGTTCTGAGAGATAGAAGCCAATGGATTGAATATTTAATTCAAGATGGATTGTTATTTAGAGGGAATCAATTGTGTATCCTGAAGATCTCTATGAGAGAAAACCTTGTAAAGGAAAAACATAGTGGGGGATTGGCTGGACATTTCGGCCATGAAAAAACATTTGTGCAACTGAACAATTTATATTATTGACTAGGGATGAGGACAGATGTCAAGAAATTTGTCAACAAATGTAGAATTTGCCAGGACGTAAAGGGGAAACAACAGAATACAGGATTGTATCTACCATTGCCAGTACCAGAGAGGCCATGGGACGCAGTAAGCATGGATTTTGTGTTAGGACTGTCGAGGACACAGATAGATTGTGATTCCATATTCATGGTAGTCGACAGATTCTGGCACATTTCATTCCATGTCAGAAAACCAATGATGCAACACACATTGCAAATCTGTTTTTCAAAGAAGTTGTTCGACTTCATGGTTTACCCAAGAGTATTGTTTCAGACAGGGATACCAAATTTGTTGGTCATTTCTGGAGGACACTATGGAAGAATCTAGGAACAAATTTATCTTTTAGCTTAGCATATCACCCTCAGATGGATGGACAAACTGAGGTATTAAATCAAAGTTTGGGGGACTTATTGAGGAGTTTAGTAGTTGAACATCACAGTCAGTGGGATCAGATTCATTCGCAAGCGTAATTTGCATATAACGACTCACCTAACCGGAGCACATGACAGAGCCTATTCCAGATAATGTATGGAATGCAGCCAAGGGGAGTATATGAGTTGAGAGACTTAGATCAGAGTGAGTTCAAAAGTGTTGGAGCGGAAGATTTTGCAGCAAAGATGCAGGAGCTCCACAGTAATATTAAAGAGCAGTTGCAGAGTTCCAACCAAGAATACAAGTGCAGAGTAGATCAACACAGGAGAGAGCTTCAATTCGAAGTGGGATATTTGGTTTTAGCACACCTTAGAAAAGAAAGGTTCCCAAGGGGAACATATAATAAATTGAAGATGAAAAAGATAGGGCCGTGTAAGATTTTACAAAAAATTGAGGCAAATTCTTATGAAATAGAATTTCCAGATGGTGTGGGAATATCACCCATATTCAACATAGCAGATCTGTATCCTTACAGAGCAGATGAAGTAGGAGGAGAAGAGAATCAAAAGGAAGTTCAGTGGGTCAAACAGATGCCTGTAGCTGAAAATCCGCAGATGGCAAAGATCATTGATTAGAGAGTTAGCAAGAAGACCCAGAGGAAGACACATCTTGAATATTTGGTAAAATGGAAAGGACACCCAATTGAGGATGCCAGTTGGGAAAGTGAAACAGATATCCAGAAACATGGACAGATGGTGCAAGAGCTCATGGACATGAGTCCATGAATTTTTCAGCCAGAGGAGTATGATGTAGGAGCATCGCAAGCAAGCGCAAGTGGAGGACAGCTGGATATGCACCAACGTGCATTTTGAAGACGTTTTGAATTTTAAAAGATGAAACATTAATGTAATATATGGAAGGATGTAATTGCCCTTAAATGTTTTGGGGATTGTAATGCAGATCTTGAGCATTTTCTCTCATCTATCGGTTGTAGGCATTTAATGTAATGAATGTAAAGTAGATGTAGGCTTTAATTCGATTAGTTAGCTTGAGGTTGTAGGAGGGAAAACTCGAGAAAGCTCCCTCGTATGTGTATTGTATTGTATCATTATTCTCATAGTAGTTAGAAGCTATAGAGAAAGGGAACATAGGAGAGCAGAGAAGAATAAAGATTGTAGAAGTTGTATAAGTAGATAGCTGTCGCTATTGAATCCATGTACATAAGCACTTAAATTAATGTAAGAATGCTTTGATCCAATTTCATGGTGTTGTTATGGTCATTGTTTGCATCTATTGAATGGTATGTTTACAGTTTGCTTATATACTCTGTTTGCATTTGTTTCAATGCTGCGTGTGTATCTGTGATTTCATGTTGAATGTATGAAGCCCGTGAGAGGGAGAGTGTAAGTTTCAATTGTTTCTCTTCCTGAGAATTCCTACAAGGAGTACAATGAAAGTCCGCAAGGAGTGCGTTGACGAGATTCTAAGTTTATCTTGGAAAATATCAGGAGGGATACCGTTGTTCTTATACCAGCAGAAGTGCAAGTATAGCACAGAGCCGTGCAAGGTGTGTGCAAGCTGGTTGAAGTCTTAGAATTTTCCAACCCAAGTGTGTGGTCGAAGGATTTTTGTCGCAAGGAGTGCGCAGAGGTTGAAGACATCAGATAATCAACGATTATCATGAAGGTTGCAAGGAGTGCGCACAATAATTCCCTAGAATCCTTGAGTTTGTAACAAGAACCAAGATCAGGAGGGATAGAGACTTCGAAGAGTTCGAAGGAAGGATGAGGTTTGGAGTCACCTCATAGAAATCAAGCTCAGGAGGAAAGACACCGAGTTATTTGGCCAGGAACATCGAGAACCTGAATGAATGGTGGAAACTCTCGAGGGAAAAACGCCAATACCCGTGGACCGTTGGACCAAGTTGTAACACTCATCCAGGATGTTAAACAATTAATATTTCATTTTATACATACACAATAACAATTTCGTTTTAGCATAATTTCATTGATTTTCATTTACACAATTCTCCTACATTTGCTCAATGATAAATCTAGATAACATGTTGAAATAAGTAATATGTTAAATCTATGATTTAGAACTTAAAACAAAAGTATATACAAAACATCAATAACCAAATACCACCAAAAAATACCTCCTCCTTAGCTTGTCGAAGCTCATCGGTTGTAATGTAGTCCTGGGCACTTCCATGCATTATTTTCCTGCTTTTCCAGAGTGAAACAACATAATCCTCCCTGCCAACTAGGAGCCTAGCTGGCTTTCTAGCTCCAAGAAACCTTTTGGTTTCTTGGCCCTCCGTGCCCATGACTCCAAGAACAACAAAGCACCAATGCTCAAAGAAAACTATCATAAGAATCATATCTTCCAAGAATTTCACAACCTCTCATCATGCTCAAACCTCTCCATCCCCCCTTCCTCACCACTTCTCCTCCCTATTTATCAAGTTTCCATACACCCTTCCCCAAGTCTCCTCAACCACCCTCATTATTATCCATCAACCTCCCTTATCTAGATATTTTGGGAAAATATTAAAATAAAACTAAATATAAATGATTTGCAGTAAACAACAATAAATAAAATGAAAAGTCTTTCTTCTCATGCTAGCTAATAAATGTTATTTGATAATTTTCCCAAAATGTACATAACACCCCACCATGCTCATTTAATTCATCATACCCACCATCTATCAAAGTCAAGAAGGTATTTAATGCTTCTAGATATTTTGTATGCAATATAATTTACATATTCAATAAACATTCAATTAAACAGTTAATAATTTACTTTAATAATTAATACATTAATTACTTATACTAGTGTACATGGGTAGGGTATGTGTGCGTAGCTAGCGGACACATATCTCATGTATGTACTAACGATAAACAATGATTGCCTCTAGTGCATAGTTCCTATATGATCACTAAGACATGTAGGACAACATATCAAGTAATGCATCATTTAATAATCTTAACGAACTAAATTACACCAATTCATCAATAACTCATTGTCACACTTAAAATATCAATAGGAAATCAAAGAGGGTTTTAAAAATGGTAGGAACCAAGTGAGTAAACAATAGTGGCATCTCTAATCCCCAATCAGTATCCTCAATTAACATCGAAGCATCCTTCCTTTTTAACCTACTTCCATCTTCCATCCTATCCTTTCCTCTGTTGGACTAATATGGAGCGTCAACTATATTGACCTAACTCTAGATAAAACCCGTAAGAGGAAGTGTCATACATCTCGACCAAGCTTCCCCAATAGGCAACTAGTAGTTGTCATCACACGTCTAGGGGAGCGTGAATTCACACAACCCTCCCACGACTCTAGGTTTCAGAGGATAAATGGTGGGAAATACCTCCACCCCTCCTTATAGAACTAGGGTCAACACCCTATATCAAGCCATGTTGTGCAACTACTGTTCTTAGAGTCACGTCATCAAACAATCACTTTGGGCAAGTTGTGCGTCCTGTCAAAACCACACTCACCACAAATCATAGCAATATTTCAAATCATAAATTAAATAATAAGTATAACATATAGCATATACTATCTTCTTGATGTCTACGACATCCAAGTCACCTCAACACTACAGTCATTTGGCTATCGCATAGCTCATTAACCTATAAGTTGATCCACCAATAACTCATATCTATGCATATACATAATAATTTCATAGAAGGATCCATATTTGTATCGACGTTCAATTTAAGAGATGCATGTTTATTTTTATCATGTCTGGTATCTGTTATGCATTCATATCATAACTTGAACTAGTATCCACATACCTAAATTCCACTTTTTAACTTGCATGTTTAAACAAACCAAAGAGCTATCATCATCATGAGTATATAACAATGAAAATAATATCATGCAACATAAAAATATGTACATATCTCAAATATCTATCTCAATCTAACTGAGCCCAAACAAATGTTAAGAATTGAATTACTAAGATGAGTAAATAGTCAATCTTCCAACTCCCTAAAGGTTAAGATATGGGGTGTTACACAAGTGGATTTGCAGGGAGGATAAAGGCGAGAGTCTTTCAACACTCGCAAGCTCAGGAGGGATAACAGTCATTATATCCAGAGGAGCAAGAGCCGTTGATTTGGTGCTTTGAAATTTCGACATTTCGGGAGTTGGAAATGTAGAGGAAACAACTACCCAGAAGTCGGGATACGCGAAATCATGACAAAATCTGGACCGTCAGATCGTCGAAGGTTTGGGACTGTTGATCTGTGGCAGAGAAATATCGTGATTTCGACAATCGGGTGAAGGGAGAAAGCTACATCACAAATCCTCGATATGAAAAATCTCGATGCGCCAAAAGTTGGGCCCTAGGTCGCAGTTGAGGGTCACATTAGTGAAGAGTTAAGGGAGGAGCTAGAGACCGTCAACCCATTTCGGAATTTTGGGACTTGGAAGAGTTGGGGTGCTTTGTAACGAAAGTCCCGACATCGCGAAACACGATGCTCCCTTTTGGGGTTAAGTTTATGGTCATGCTAGTGGTCACGTGGAGTGGAGGGTCACGTCTAGTGCATGTTTGTGCAGGTGGAGTGTAGAAAAGGACCCGTGGTTATACGTGTTGAAGATTCCAACTAGGAATCAAAGAGTCATTTTGGCTCAAAAGAAATTGAAGATCCATAGGTTGAGAGGTCAATCAAACCCTACTGAGGCGAGGGTTTGCGTCACTTTATCATTTAAATAATAATTTCTTCTTTGCAAGTTCTTTGACTTCTTTGATCTTTTGGGGCTTCAAGCCAACATATGAGGGTCCTCCAACTTTGTAAGGCCATAACTCTCAAACCGTGAGGAGTTATGTGACATTCCACATACCACCAGAAATAGCATTACATGTACTATCCATATATAATAGTATCACCTTCAAATATATTAAAACTCATACCATTATACATGAAACAACCTTGGGTCCATTACCCAAACCTTTGTGCTACCAGAATTCGCTATCGGACTTTCTTCAAGGGTTGACATCAATGACAACCAACCTTAATCAACATAAAGAAGGTATTTCTCCTTGTATTCTCATAGTGTGCTATCATTTCTTCTGTGAAAATTGTCCAAGTGACAAGTGATTTGCGAGAACAAAGTCATCGATACCATACAAATTGATTGGGTTCTAAATATAAAGAAGCAATTCATACCTTTTGTGTATGTGTCACATTATGTAGATCAAATAATTCCTCCATCTGAAGTATCCATGTGATTTGGTCCTTTCCATCAAACTTCCTCATATCGATCTTGGGAACATGGTTGGTCTTCAACATCTTCAACCCAAAGTTGGAGTTTCTCCATTC
Organism: Picea mariana; assembly: GCA_032191745.1. NCBI lineage: Eukaryota > Viridiplantae > Streptophyta > Pinopsida > Pinales > Pinaceae > Picea > Picea mariana. Next base: position 302,128 of record JASDQU010737131.1, on the reverse strand, counting down.
TTGATTCATCTTCCTTGTGTCCTCATCATGAATTTCATGGGATACATTTTCACTTTCAGGTGTCCTCTTTATTAGGAATTTTTTTAATCCTTCCATGATCTCCCTTTTTAAACCATCCATCTTAGTATCCATTACTTCCTCCAATTTAGCTTCAGTTGAATCCATCATCCCTTGTAGTTCATCTTTTGTCACTGTCTTCTTTTGTAATTCATTTATGTCCCTACGCATTTCTTCACCTTCATCAAGTGTCCAAGTAGGACTGTCTGGAGGCTGATTTGGTGTAGATGTTCCCTTTTTTGGTGGCATGTTGGCCAAGTATCACTTTTAAACCTTGATTTTGAGGTGGTTCTGCTAGACAATCTTTCTTCTGTTGTTTCTCCAAAGTTTCGGCCCTTCTGGGTATGGAAATTTATTTTTTTTAGTTCTTTGATATTGCTTCTCTGCAATGCCATGAGTCTGATCAAAATTGGATGTGCCAAGTAGAATTTACGGTAACTTCCCCACAACTTGCTAATTTTTGTCCTTTCCAGGAGATCTCACTTGTATAGCGTGCCCTGCACAAAATAATTGATATAAAATTCTGAAAATTGTACCAGAAATACTACGGATTGTCCACCATCTAATGCAACTTGTCTCACTCAATTTGGATACTCTAGGAAGAATTTATGATTGTTTTACCCAGAACACTTGCTTGAGACTAGTCAATAGGACTAGTTATATACCCTATCTTCCACAGGGTGTATCTACAAATGTAAGATGACCTA
>JASDQU010737131.1:286688-301152 GCA_032191745.1 Picea mariana | reverse complement strand
TACACATGGTTTATGGATGATTTAGCATACGTGTCTTGGTATATTATTAGAAGCACATATTGATCTTGGTGATGATTATGAGTTGTTGTGTTATGCTTGGTTGATGCACATCTTTGAGAGTTGTCTTGGTGATTGATCTTGGTGAGTAGATATGATTTGATTGATAAGATTGTTGAGACAGATTGTTGTGATAGGTTGTTTGGACAATTTGTTGTGACAAGTTATTTGTACAGGTTTGGTGCATGGTCGATGCACTTGTTCATGGTATAGTCTGAGGTACAAGTTGGTGCATGGTTGATGCACTTGTTCATGGTAAATATTGAGGTACAGGTTGGTGCATGGTTGATGCACTTGTTTATAGTACAGGTTGATTATAGGTTGAGGTACATGTTGATGCATGGTTGATGCATGGTTTAGGTTATTGGTGCAGGTTGATTGGTACATGTTTACAGTGGTATATCTCACAGTGATAGTGTGACAGTGGTTCCATCATTTTACTTATATGTCAAGGTGGTTGGACAGGGAAAGGGTGGGTGGTTTTAGCCACCTTATAGTTGTAGCTGAAGAAAATATGGGGTTGTAGCCTCCTTTTGGTTGTAGCCAGTTAATTGGGGAGTTGGATATTCCCTTAGGTTGTAACCTGAGAAACTAGGGGGTTGTGGCCAGAGAATTGGGGAGTTGGAGATTCCCTCAGGTTATAGCCTGAGAAACTAGAGGGTTGAAACCTCCTTCTAGTTGTAGCTAGAGAATTAGGGAGTTGGAGATTCCTTCAGGTTGTAGCCTGAGAAACTAGGGGGTTGGAGCCTCCTTCCAGTTGCAACTAGAAAACAAAGGAAGTTGGTGCTTCCAATGAATGTAATTCTTAAAGACATATAAGAAACACAATTATGTGGTTTTCTCCCACTTTGGGTTTCCACGCAAAAACACTTTTGTATTGTGTATGTGTATGGTTTCTCATTTGTTCATTGTTTATTTACTTTGCAACTATTACATGATAATTCTACATTGATATAACACTTGCATTTGTGGTTGAAAAGGATTGAATTACTCTATTATTGATTCATCCCCCCCCCTCTTAGTAATCCAACAGAAATAACAATTCAAATATTTGCAAGATATTAATTGGACAAGAAAATAAAATTTCTATTAAAATGTAATTAGCATAAGTGAATGAATTAAAAACTTTCGTGTCGACATGGTTCGAAAACGAGAAAATAAGTCCCTTCCAGCTGGGCCTCCACCACTTCAATCCTCCACCAAAGACAAGCTCATATAATTAAGACAATGAGGTTATCAATCAAGTAGGGAAGAGATTGGGGGATGAACAATGTGTTCAAACTTAAAAGGAAAAAGGGACACAGACTCAATATGAAGTGAATAATTTCTCTAGAGTAACTTTTCTCTCAAAGTCGAATTCTTCTCCTCTTTTCCATAGCTCAGATTTGGCCCATTTTTAGCCTTCAAGTGGAACTAGAGGTTCGAGTCAGAATGTTTCCAGTATATGGAAGGTCAAGGATCATGGATCTCATGATGTGACATGGAAACCCGACACTATTTTTTAATTTTTGGCACAAATCCAGATGTACGTAGGCTGTAGTTGTGCAACTAGCGTATAAACATGTTGTACTATAGTTAGGGAACCTATATGTGGAAAAATAATGTTTTTAGCTATGGGATTTGCAAAAAGGGACTTCAAGTCTGCATAGGAAAATGGAAAAATGCCTTATGTGCAAGTTTTCATAGGGTGAGGAAAATATTTTTATAACAAAAGGTTCCATTATAGTCTATTCCTTAAACTTGGGAAAATCCTTTGGAAACTAACTAATCCTTGTGTCTTTCAACACTTCCATCTGATGCATAATCAATTTTGTAGACCCATTTACATATCAAAAGTTTTCTTCCTTTTGGAAGAGGTACAAGATCCCCAGTATCGTTTTCCATTAAGTAATGATACTCTTCATTCATTGTTGTATCCCAATCTGAATGACCTGAAGCTTCTCCAAATGTTTCTGGATCATGAGTCTATGAAACTTGAGCCAAAAGAGAAGAGGCTTGCTAGAACTAGGAATGTGTCCAACGCTGATATGAAGGATTATCTACAAGATCACCAGCTGCTTCTCATGTTGAATGAACCCATCTAGGAATTGAAGGAGCTGGTGTTGGTTCAGGTTCAAAGGACTCATCTAGAGGAAGTTGAGCAAGCAGATGTGGATTTTCATCCTCAATTTTATCATATGAAGAAGAAACTAAAATAGGAACAAAAGAAGGCACAAAATTTGAAGATGGATCATAGGTCAAAGAAGGAACAAACATTGAAGATGGCTCACAGGCCTAAGAAGGCACAAACTTTGAAGATGGCTCACGGGCCGAAGAAGGAACAATCACCGAATTAGGCTCCCAGGCCAAGAGATTTTCATCAAATTTAACATATCTTCTAATAATAATTTTATTACAATGTGGTTGAGCAAGTCTATAACCTTTGACATATTCAAAATAATCAACAAATACACACTTCTCACTTTTAGGCTACAATTCTTTCCTTTTCTCATCAGGAATGTGAGCCCATGCTATACTTCCAAATACATAGAATTGGCTTACATTCGGTTTAATTTTAGTCCAAGCTTCTTCCGGTGTTAAACTTTTAAGAGCCTTTGTGAGAGTGCGATTTACTATGTAATTTGCACAGTTGATAGCTTTCTCCCAATAATTTAGACTTAATCCCTTAGATTGGATCATACAATTAGCCATTTATTTTAATGTGTGGTTCTTTCTCTCAACAATTGTTAAGAACCAAATATCAACATACCATAGAAAAACCTTAGAATAAGTACTCAATGCCTTGAAAAATAGATAATTTCAAATAATAAGCCTCTTCGAGGGGGAAACCTTATTATACACCACATAAATGTCCAAATACAAGATGATTCCAAATGAAAATGTCTCCTTGGTATATATAGGAGACTAGGAGGTACAATTACAACTAATGGACCCAAGCTGACATAAATAAAATAACATTACTAATGTAATATTCCTGAATTAAGGGGTAATGTGCCACTTTTTAGGGCTTAACAAGCCCCTCCCCTTGAGACAAGTGTTCTCCACAACGCTTGAGTAACTATGGATGCTTCTATATAAAATGTTCATCTTCCCAAGTGGAATCTTCAGCCGGTAGTTTCCTCCATTTAATGAGATACTCTAAAATGGATCTATTCCTCAGTCGACAAATTCTCATGTCAGTGATGGCTTCAGGATCCAATATGATTTTTTCTTCCTTGTCAAGTTCTGAAAATGTAGTTTGTACTGAGATCTTGTCACCTATAACCTTCCTTAAGCATGAAGCATGGAAAACTAGGTGTACTCATGAAGATGCAGACAACTCCAATTTATATGCCATAGTACCAATCTTTTGCAACACCTTATAACGGCCATAGTACTTTGGTGATAATTTATTATCCTTCCTGGCTTTCTTGAGGGACATCTGTATCTTTGTAGTCTTAAAAAATCCAATTCCCTACTTAAAAAATTCTTTCACTATGATGTTGATCTAATTGTTTTTTCATGCGATTTTGTTCCATAGTCAGGTTGTCCTTTAAGATTTGGAGAACTTGTTGTTGATGCTCAATGTGATCTTTCACTGCTTGAACCTTACATTTTTATTTTGGAGAAGAAGTGATGGAAGGAGGGTGGTATCCATAGAGTGCCATAAATGGTGTCATTTTTGTTGCAGTATGAAAGGAAGTGTTATACCACCATTCTACCAAGGGTAACCATTTGAACCATTGTGTATGCTTATCAGAAACAAAGAAACGGAGGTAACCTTCCATACATTTGTTCAATATCTCGGGTTTTCCATCATATTGAGGATGATAGGATGAGCTATGAGCCAATTGAGTACCCAAACAAGAAAATAATTTTGTCCAAAAATGTCCAGTGAAGATGGGATCTCTGTCACTTACAATAATCTTTGGGCTTCTATGTAGCTTTTGAACTGTCTCCATGCATGAGGTGGAAAATGTACTGGCTTTGAAGGGATGAGAGAGTGCACAAACGTGTGTGTACTTAGTCAGTCTATCAACAATCACCATGATGAAACTCTTTCCTTCAGACTTTGGTAACCCTATGATGAAATCCATGGAAACCTCCTCCCGGCACTGACTTGGGATGGATAATGGTTGTAAAAGACCCGGGGTCTTGATTGTTTCCACCTTATTTTATTGGAAAACCAAACATTCATCCACAAACCTTTGAACATCAGTTTTAAGGCCATCCCAAAAAAAATCCTTCTTGACCCTATGGTAGGCTTTCAAAAATCCTGAGTGCTCTCCTACCGGAGAGGTGTGCAATTCTAATATTACCTTTTGTTTGAGTTGGGAGTTCTTATTTAAATATAAGTGATCTTTGTACCATAATGAATCATTTTTTCCATGTAAATGTATCTGATGCACTGGAATCCTGCTGCAACCTTTGAATGAGAGTCCACACATTTTTGTCATTCTTCCATTCATCCCTTGCTTCTATTATCCAATCGAGTTGGATGATAGAGATAGCACAGAGAAAGGCCTCAACATATTCATCATTTCTTGAGAGTGCATCTGCCACAACATTTTTCTTCCCTTTTTTATAGACAATTTCAAAATCATAACCCAATATCTTGGTCACTCATTTTTGTTGTTCTTATAAATATAGTCTTTGTTCCAAGAAGCATTTAAGACTATCATGATCTGTTTTGACCTTGAAGTGCCTACCTATTAGGTAAGGGCATCATTTCTTTAATGCATGTAGTATTTCCATCATTTCCTTCTCATAAATGGGTTTGTGTAATTCCTTTCCCTTGAGTGACCAACTTTCAAAAGCCAGTGGCCTTCCTTCTCCAATTAGGACAACACCAGTTCCATTGCCCGAGGCATCACATTCCACAATAAAGGTTTTTGTGAATTTTAGAGTGGTCAATACAGGAAATTTTCACATCACCTCCTTCAGTTGTTCAAAATCTTTAGTTTCCTTTTGTGTCCATGAAAATGAATCCTTCTTAGTTATTTCCCTTAAAGGTGTTTCTATTCTTCCATAGTGCCAAAACAACTTGCGGTAGTAACCTGTCAAACCCAAAAATCCTCTAAGATTCTTCAATGTTTTGGGAATCGGCCAGTCCATCATGGACTTGATCTTGTTAGGGTCTACCTTGACACCTTCATGAGATACAGTACGACCCAAATATTCTACCTTATTCAACCCAAAGAAACATTTGGATGGTTTGGAATATAGTTTTTGCTCCTTTAGTAGTTGTAGCACCTTGTCAACATGTCGCACATGATCCTCCCAAGACTTGCTATAGATTAGTATATCATGAAAAAATACTAACACAAATTTTCGAATGAAGGGATTGAAAATGGAATTCATCAACCCTTGGAATGTGGAAGGTGCATTTGTAAGGCCAAAAGGCATGACCAAAAAATTTCAGGGATGATTTTAGGGGCTAAATTTCTCTCATGGGCTAATTTTCCATGGCTTTTCCAAAAAAGAGATTCGTTATTTTAAAAATTATTCGCCCAAATTCTATAGGATAAAATTATTTAACTTAAAAATTGCCAAAATTTTATAAAAACTATATAAAATTCTTAGAAATTTGAATATTTTACAAAAATATCACCAAACATTTATAGTTGGCATATGAAGGATTAGTAAGATTCTCCAAGGTTTCTACATTTTAAAATAAATTTTCGTCCTTAAAATCATCCCTGCCAAAAATTCATAATGGCCTTCATGAGTTTGGAATATTGTTTTTGGGATATCTTCTTCCTTCATTCTAAAACGATGATACCCTAAACGAAGATCCAACTTTGTGAAATAGATTGCTCCATCTAGTTCATCTAACAATTCATCAATCACGAGAATGGGAAACTTATATTTAATAGTGATCTTGTTGAACTCTCTATAATCTGGAAACATACGCCATGAGACATATTTCTTGAGTACCATTACCATCGGTGCAGAGTAACAACTTTGGCTAGGTCTAATAATTCCAGCCTCTAACATTTCATCAACCATACACTCAATTTCACTCTTTTGGGCATAAGGGTATCTGTACGACATGATGTTAGGAGGAAAAATCCCAAGAATTAGATGAATAGCATGATCATGATTTCGAGTGGGTGGAAAACTTTTGGGAATATCTTCAAATACTTTGGAATGCTTATCAATGATCCCTTGGAGATCGAGGGGAATATATGGCTTAGATGTTTGAACATCTAGTGAGCATAGTTGTGAAATAACACCTTGATTCCCCTTTTTCAATAATTTTGTCATGCCATTAGAGCTTATCACCTTACTGGGTTTCCCTGTGATACCTCTTAACTCAATTTCTTTTCCTTCCAATGAAAAATTTCATGAAAATTTCTTGAAAATTAAAATCCACTGTTCCTAATGATTATAACCATTGGATTCCTAGTACGACATCATCACACCCCATGGGTATATCAATAATTGGACTATTCATTACATATCCCCCCATAGTAAGATTGGTCTTATTTCATTTTCTTAAGCAATTGATAGTTCCTCCATTTGCAATCATTACTTCAAACTCTAGCACTGGATATACAAAGCAATTGAGAGCTTTGGATAATTTATAGTGAATGGAAATATGAGTACTACGAGAATCAATTAGGACTATTACCTTTTTATTTTTTATATATCCTTCGATCTTGAGGGTTTTAGGAGTGATAATTCCAGCCAATGCATTATACGATACCATGGGATTCAACTCTTCATAAGAAATCGCTTCTACGTTTTCATCTTGATATGGTTCTTGTTCTTGTTCTTGTTCTTCTTCCTCTTCACAATAATGTAGAATAATTTCTTCTCACCACACTTATGTCCCTTACTATACTTGCTGTCACAATTAAAGCATAAACCTTTTTCTTTTCTTTCCTCCAATTGTCGAGGTGTCAACATTGTAGGTTGAGGTGTTTTAGAAGAAGGATCATTATTCTCTCGATAGATGTTAGGAGTAGTCCTTCTAGTAGCCATAGCCATATATTTACTTTCAACATTTCTTGCCACCCTAAATGCGTTCTCCAATGTTTTGGGTTCCCAAAGTCGAACCTCATGTTGAATGTTATCCCTTAAAGTTCCTATGAATACATAAATAAAATGCTCATCCAGAATATCTATTACCTTTATATTCAATCTTTGGAATTTCTCAATGTGTTCTCTAACTTAACCCTTTTGCTTGAGATTTATCAATTGGATAAAGAAGGTATTGCTCCTTGTATCCTCATAGTGTGCTATCATTTTTTCCATGAAAATTGTCTAAGTGGTGAGTGATTTATGAGAACAAATCCATCAATACCACACAAATTGATTAGATTCTAAATATAAAGAAGCAATTCGTACCTTTTGTGTATGTGGCACATTATGTAGATCAAAGAATTGTTCCATATGAAGTATCCATGTGATTGGGTCCTTTCCATAAATATTCCTCATATCGATCTTAGGAACATGGTTGGTCTTCAACCCAAAGTTGGTGTTTCTCCATTCTTGATTCATCTTCCTTGAGTTCTCATCATGAATTTCATGGGATACATTTTCACTTTCAGGTTTCCTCCCTATTAGGAAAATTTTCAATCCTTCCATGATCTCCCTTTTTAAACCATCCATCTTAGTATCCATTATTTCCTCCAATTTAGCTTCAGTTGAATCCATCATCCCTTGTAGTTCATCTTTTGTCACTGTATTCTTTTGTAAATAATTTATGTCCCTATGCATTTTTTCACCTTCATCAAGAGACAAAGTAGTATTGTCTGGAGGCTTATTTGGTGTAGAAGTTCCCTTTTTTGGTGGCATGTTGGGCAAGTATCACGTTTAAACCTTGATTTTGAGGTGGTTCTACTAGACAATCTTTCTTCTGTTGCATCTCTAAAATTTTGGCCCTTCTGGGTATGAAAAAATATTTTTTGTAGTTCTTTGATATTTATTCTTTGCAATGCCACAGGTCTGATCAAAATTGGATGTGCCAAGTGGAATTTATGGTAACTTCCCCACAACTTGTTGAGTTTTGGCCTTTCCAGGAGATCTCATTTGTATAGCATGCCCTGCACAAAATAATTAATATAAAATTATGAAAATTGTAGAAGAAATAATAAAGACTATTCACTATCCAATGCAACTGCTCTCATGCAATTTGGATACTCTAAGAAGATATTATGATTGTTTTACCCAGAACACATGCTTGAGACTAGTCAATAGGACTAGTCTGATACCCTATCTTCCATAGACTGTATCTACAAATGTAAGATGACCCATAAGCTAAATTTTTTATCACATATACCTTAGTAATTTCTGTGAATAACCTCCAGAGTTCAGGGTCTTAAACATTACATAAAAAATTTTATAGTGAAAATTATGCGATGACTCAATTCAATATGATTCCAGAACCCTATCTTACACATGTTGTATCTACTTGGTCAGTCTATAAACAATCACCATGATGAAACTCTTTCCTTCAGACTTCGATAACCTTGTGATGAAATCCATGTAAACCTCCTCCTAGCGCTGAATTGGGATGGCTAATGGTTGTAAAAGGCCCAGGGTCTTAATTGTTTCCACCTTATTTTATTGGAAAACCAAACATTCATCCACAAACCTTTGAACATCAGTTTTAAGGCCATCCCAAAAACAATCCTTCTTGACCCTATGGTGGTCTTTCAAAAATATCGAGTGCTCTCCTACCAGAGAGGTGTGCAATTCTAATAGTAACTTTTGTTTGCGTTGGTAGTTCTTATTTAAATATAAGCGATCTTTATACCATAGTGAATCATTTTTTCCATGTAAATGTATCTGATGCACTGGAATCATGTTGCAACCTTTGAATGAGAGTCCACACATTTTTTCATTCTTCCATTCATCCCTTGCTTCTATTATCCAATCGGGTTGGATGATAGAGATAGCACAGAGAAAGGCCTCAACATCTTCATCATTTCTTGAGAGTGCATCTGCCACAACATTTTGCTTCCCTTTTTTATAGACGATTTCAAAATCATAACCCAATATCTTGGTCAATCATTTTTATTGTTCTTCTAAATATATTCTTTGTTCTAAGAAGAACTTAAGACTATCATGATCTATTTTGACCTTGAAGTGACTACCTATTAGGTAAGGGTGCCATTTCTTTAATGCATGTAGTATTTCCATCATTTGCCTCTCATAAATGGGTTTGTGTAATTCCTTTCCCTTGAGTGGCCTACTTTCAAAAGCCAGTGGCCTTCCTTCTTCAATTAGGACAACACCAATTCCATTTCCCGAGGCATCACATTCCACAATAAAGTTTTTAGTGAATTTTAGAGTGGTCAATACATGATATTTTCACATCACCTCTTTAAGTTGTTCAAAATCTTTAGTTGCCTCTTGTGTCCATGAAAATTCATCCTTCTTATTTAGTTCCCTTAAAGGTGCTTCTATTCTTATATAGTGTCAAAAAAAATTGCGGTAGTAACCTGTCAAACCCAAAAATCCTCTAAGATTCTTCAATGTTTTGGGAATCAGCATGTCCATCATGCCCTTGATCTTGTTAGGGTCTACCTTGACACCTTCATGAGATACAATATGACCCAAATATTCTACCTCCTTCACCCCAAAGAAACATTTGGATGGTTTGGAATATAGTTGTTGCTCCTTTAGTAGTTGTAGCACCTTGTCAACATGTTTCACATGATCCTCCCAAGACTTGCTATAGATTAGTATATCATCGAAAAATACTAACACAAAATTTCAAAGGAAGGGATTGAAAATGGAATTCATCAACCCTTGGAATGTGGAAGGTGCATTTGTAAGGCCAAAAGGCATGACCAAAAAATTTCAAGGATGATTTTAGGGGCTAAATTTCGCTCATGGGCTAATTTTCCATGGCTTTTCCAAAAACAAGATTCGTTATTTTAAAACTGATTGACCCAAATTCTATAGGATAAAATTATTTAACTTAAAAATCACCAAAAATTTATAAAAACTATATAAAATTCTTAGAAATTTGAATATTTTACAAAAATATCACCAAACATTTATAGTTGGCTTATGAAGGATTAGTAAGATTCGCCAAGGTTTCTACATTTTAAAATAAATTTCCTTCCTTAAAATCATCCTTGCCAAAAATTCATAATGGCCTTCATGAGTTTGGAATATTGTTTTTGGGATATCTTCTTCCTTCATTCTAAAATGATGATACCCTAAACGAAGATCCAACTTTGTAAAATAGATTGCTCCATGTAGCTCATCTAAGAATTCATCAATGACGAGAATGGGAAACTTATCTTTAATAGTGATCTTGTTGAGCTCTCTATAATCTGGAAACATACGCCATGAGCCATCTTTCTTGAGTACCATTACCACCGGTGCAGAGTAAGAACTTTGGCTAGGTCTAATAATCCCAACCTCTAACATTTCGTCAACCATACGCTCAATTTCACTCTTTTGGGCATAAGGTTATCTATATGACATGATGTTAGGAGGAAAAATCCCAAGAATTAGGTGAATAGCATGATCATGATTTCGAGTGGGTGGAAGACCTTTGGGAATATCTTCAAATAGTTTGGAATGATTATCAATGATCCCTTGGAGATCTAGGGGAATAGATGGCTTAGATGTTTAAACATCTAGTGATCATAGTTGTGCAATAACACCTTGATTCCCCTTTTTCAATAATTTTTTCATGCCATTAGAGCTTATCACCTTACTGGGTTTCCCTGTGATACCTCTTAACTCAATTTCTTTTCCTTCCAATGAAACATTTCATGAAAATTTCTTGAAAATTAAAATCCACTGTTCCTAATGATTGTAACCATTGGATTCCTAGTACAACATCATCACCCCCCATGGGTATATCAATCATTGGAATATTCATTACATATTCCCCCATAGTAAGATTGATCTTATTTCATTTTCTTAAGCAATTGATAGTTCCTCCATCTGCAATCATTACTTCAAACTCCAGTGCTGGATAAGTGAATGAAATTATGAGTACTACCAGAATCAATTAGGACTATTAACTTTTTCTTTTTTATATATCTTTTGATCTTGAGGGTTTTAGGAGTGATAATTCTAGCCAATGCATTACACGATATCATGGGAGTCAACTCTTCATAAGAAATTGCTTCTACGTTTTCATATTGATATGGTTCTTGTTCTTGTTCTTGTTCTTCTTCTTCCTCTTCATAGTCATGTAGAATAATTTCTTCTCACCACACTTATGTCCCTTACTGTACTTGCTGTCACAATTAAATCATAAACCTTTTTTTTTTATTTCCTCCAATTGTTGAGGTGTCAACCTTATAGGTTGAGGTGTTTTAGAAGAAGGATCATTATTCTCTCGACAAATGTTAGGAGTAGTCCTTCTTGTATCCATAGCCAAATCTTTACTTTCAACATTTCTGGCCACCCTAAATGCATTCTCTAATGTTTTGTGTTCCCAAGGTCGAACCTCATGTTGAATGTTATCCCTTAAAGTTCCTATGAATACATAAATCAAGTGCTCATCCAGAATATCTGTTACCTTTATATTCGATCTTTGGAATTTCTCAATGTGCTCTCTAACTGAACCCTTTTGCTTGAGATTTATCAATTGGCTAAAGAAGGTATTTCTCCTTGTATCCTCATAGTGTGCTATCATTTTTTTCATGAAAATTGTCCAAGTGGAGAGTGATATTTGAGAACAAAGACATCGATACCACACAAATTGATTGGGTTCTAAATATAAAGAAGCAATTTGTACCTTTTGTGTATATGGCACATTATGTATATCAAAGAATTGCTCCATATGAAGTATCCATGTGATTGGGTCCTTTCCATAAAACTTCCTCATATCGATCTTAGGAACATGGTTGGTCTTCAACCCAAAGTTGGAGTTTCTCCATTCTTGATTCATCTTCCTTGAGTCCTCATCATGAATTTCATGGGATACATTTTCACTTTCAACTATCCTCCCTATTAGGAAATTTTTCAATCCTTCCATGATCTCCTTTTTTAAACCATCCATATTAGTATCCATTATTGCCTCCAATTTAGCTTCAGTTGAATCCATCATCCCTTGTAGTTCATCTTTTGTCACTGTCTTCTTTTGTAAATAATTTATGTCCCTACGCATTTCTTCACCTTCATCAAGAGTCAAAGTAGGACTGTCTGGAGGCTTATTTGGTGTAGAAGTTCCCTTTTTTGGTGGCATGTTGGCCAAGTATAACTTTTAAACCTTGATTTTGACACGGTTCTGCTGTATCTCCAAAATTTCGGCCCTTCTAGGTATGAAAAAATATTTTTTGTAGTTCATTGATATTTATTCTCTGCAATGCCATAGGTTTGATCAAAATTGGATTTGCCAAATGGAATTTATAGTAACTTCCCCACAACTTGCTGAGTTTTGGCCTTTCCAAGAGATCTCATTTGTATAGCATGCCCCGCACAAAATAAATGATATAAAATTATGAAAATTGGAGAAGAAATAATAAATATTGTTCACTATCCAATGCAACTTCTCTCATGCAATTTGGATACTCTAGGAAGAATTTATTATTGTTTTACCCAGAACACCTACTTGAGACTAGTCAATAGGACTAGTCTAATACCCTATCTTCCATAGGTTGTATCTACAAATGTAAGATGACCCTTTTATCACATATACCTTAATAATTTTTGTGAATAACCTCTAGATTTCAAGGTCCGAAACATTACAGGAAGTTTTTTTTAATGGAAATTACGCGATGACTCAATTCAATATGATTCCAGAACCCTATCTTACATAGGTTGTATCTACGAAAGTATAAGGCCTCAGGATATGAAATTTGAACCCAACGTACCTTGATCTTTCTACTAAATATACTCCAAGGGGTTCCTTTTGAAATATCGTATAAAAAAAATTATAGGCAAAATTCCAAGGTGTCTCAGATGTAGCAGGGAAACCCCAAGACCTTGAGATATGATACCATATTTTAAGAACCAAATATCAATATAGCATAGAAAAACCTTAGAATAAGTACTCAACGCCTTGAAAAAGAGAGAATTTTAGATAATAAGCCTCATCGAGTGGGAGACCTCCTTATACACCACATAAATGTCCAAATACAAGATGATTCCAAATGAAAATTTATCCTTGGTATATATAGGAGACTAGGAGGTACAATTACAACTAATGGACCCAAGACAACATAAATAAAATAACATTACTAATGTAATATGCTCGAATTAAGGGGTAATGTGCCACTATTTAGGGCTTAGCAACAACACCATTTTTTTGTGGTGTATATGGAACAATGTGTTTCATTTGGATTCCCTGTGTAGTGCAACAACTTGTAAAATTATTGTTCACATATTTGCTTCCATTAAATGTTATTAACCTTTTAATTTGATGTTTAGATTTATTTTCTACAAGGGACTTGTAGGCAAAAAAATCGTCAAAAACTTTTCTCTTAAGTTTTAAAAGTAAACCCAAGTACGTCTGGAAAAGTCGTCAATGAAATTTAAGAAATACTTGCACCCGAAAAAAAAAAGGAGTAGAAAGTGGACCACACAAATCACTGTGAACAAGTTGCAAAGGGCTTGAGGCATGCCAAGAGGCACATTTTTCAAGACTATCCCTTTCATGTTTTCCAAGAAAAAAAAATAGCACAAACACCATCTTTGCATGAAACAGGAGGAAGTCTAGTCACCATCTGTTGATGACATAGTTGTTGCAATGAGCGATAGTTTATATGACCAAACCGCTCATGCAAAAATTTTCTCAAGTCATTGCTATGAGCAAAAAAAACAGATGAAAAAGATGATGACCCAAAGTTGTCAAACTTGTACAACCTGTTAATATCATCAACAATTCCAGTTGCAAGAACATATGTAGGCTCTTTTATATCCTTGATTACAACTTGGTGAGGTGAAAACTCTATGGTTTTACCTTCACCTAAATGAGTGATTTTATATACTGATACATGGTTGTAAGAAATACTTGGAACACATAATACACCATTGAAATGACCATTATCTACTTGAACTGTTCTAGATCCCACTGTTATCACTCCAAGAAACCCTTTGTGGTTGCAGACCAAAGGTGCTTGGTAACTTAAGAAATAAATGTTTTTGTATTTTGTAAAGGTGGATCAATGGGATAACTCAATTCAACTTATAGCATTCATACATCAAAGTGCTAAACAAATAGACAGTGCTCTCCAAGATTGGTTAAACAGTAAGATAGCTTTCAGTGGATGAAGAAAAGATTGCTCATAAACTAGTGCAAAGCAGGGCCTAATAAACAACTAAAGAGATTGATTATAATGTCATGAACCAAACAATAGGATAACAACTATTCAAGGTTTGACAACAATATAACAGTGAAGAAGAAATATGGAAAACTGCCACCAAAATGGAAAGAAACCTGTGATCTGTATTAGCAAATGAAAAGTCTAAGTACAAAGAGCATTACTGTATCCAGAATCGAACC
>JASDQU010737131.1:230463-268334 GCA_032191745.1 Picea mariana | reverse complement strand
TCTACTAATGAATAAAATAGTAGAATAATGAAGAACACAAACTGACTAGAATGGTGGTATCTGATCTCTGAAGAGAAAGAGATGTCGGCTATCCTCATTTGCAAAAAGTTGATTACAAACAGGTAAAAAAAGGCCTTTTATCATGAATTCTGCAAAACAAAGAGGAAAAAACCCTAACCCTAGAAAATGAAACGCCAAAAGTATTATGGGCCCCGAGGTGGTTAGTTGATACATCAACATCCCAGGGGCACAAATTTTGCATACAATCTTTGTTTAGGGTGCACGATAGATCATTGGAAAGAACTATCTAATGATTACAACTTTTTGTTGGGGCCAGGGTGTGTAGATGGCAACCCATGGCCCCTGAATGTCCAAAAAACACTGCTTAGGGCCTCAAAATGACCCTGAAATTTTGGGACCCCGAAAACCATAGAAAAACTACCAAGAAGATAGAGAATTGTTGAGTCAGTGGAAGAGATGGGTGGCCACCAATGTCCACCTAGATCAGTCCACCCCCTTAAAAATAAATGGTGTCTATTATGTCAATTTCCCTTATCAAATGGGGAAATGTTTGTTGAATTTGGCTCCCGATGAGCCACTTTCCTTGGTGAAGAAGTTGCCCTACATTGATGACCCAGTAGAAATGTATGTGTTGTTGGAAGATGCCTTTCATTTGTGTATCCATAATTTGATAAACTATATCTTGATCAAGGAAATTAGGGATGATTTGTGTAGGGGGCAAGTGATATGAGATAATCCTAACATGAACCTATGGTAGAAGTTGGTGACACCCAAAAAGCTGTGAAGCTCTGTCATAGTCTTTGATGTTGGCCAATCTTCGATGAAATGGATATTTGTTGGGTCCACATGCACCCCATGTTCATACACGATGTATCAATATTGGTGTATATATTGTGTTATCACAAGGTGCTCAGGACCTGCTATATTGGTTGCAGATGTTCTTCCCAGGTCTGGATGAATATGAGGATGTCATCCAAATATATGACCACAAAAGATTTTGTGACCAGCTGCAAGATATCATACATCATCCTTGTTGGTTTAACTTCTCTCTTGCTACCTTTATTGGGCTAAAACAGGTTCAGGTATACCATGGTTTCCAACAAAACCCATTTAAAACTATCGGCCCCTCTGGTAAACCAGAAGGCAACGCAGTACACAGAGTGCACTGCATAGTCTTACCTAAGATAGTTCTATTGGTGGATGAAATTCTCAAGTGATTGCAGTTTGGGAATGAGTGGGGATCTAGGATTAAACTCTGGGATCTTCATTTGTTACTTTAAAATTCAACTTATATTGAATACCTTGTCATTCTTTTTCATGCATGTAAAATAACATATCTAACTAGTCATTCACGCAATTATCTAACATCTAATTATTGATAATATAGGAAATACATAATAATCAATCACATAAAACATGATCTACAGTGGTTCACCCTTCATGGGATACATCCATAAAGATTTGGTTTCTCTACTGTTTTAGTCTAGTGTTCCCAAAACTACAATGTCGCGTGCATTACAACTCTCCATCAAATAGGTCAAGATCTACAATGAGGCAGACTAGATCAAACCATTCTCCCTAGCTTATGATCTAACCCTCAAGATATACCTTCTTCCCTCTCCTCACCTTAGTAGATTACAACACAGATCAGACTTATGGTCATTCTCTCTTTGAATGACATAGTAACAATGACCAAAAACCCCTCGACCCCGAACTAGACCTCCTAGGTACCTACTTATACATGTTTTAGTCTTACAATCCATTACATATTCTTACAGAAATCCTAAACCTTTCATGGATAGGTATTCTTGTATGCGTGCCTCGCATGCTTTCCTCTTTTTCATGTGCGTCTATCTTTCACATGCTACTTTTACTGCATGTTGTATTTCTCCCACGTCGTGTTTTTCTCCCAAACCTGGCCCTGCACCCAATAGGCCCCCAACACTGACATCGTGACTCATCCCGAGTCACTTTATAACTCCAACATATGTCACTTCTTGTGTTAGTGCTTCGTATATATATGATATCTGTTGGCACTACTTCTGAGCCTAGATTCTCCTTACTAACATGGCCACGACCAGCTCTGCGGTGACTGGTGGTCATAAGATTTCACCCCCCTCCAAGCATATATGTTTGAAGCATGCTTTCACTGTGTCGATTTCCATAACCAATTACTCTCCCTTTTCTTGCAAGGGCTCCAACTAAGCCTACCATGCGATCTTTTGAGCCTGCATTGTTTTTTCATCTGCCTAAAGGTTCTTCATTTATGTGACAATATTGATCTTCTATAGTAGTGACATTGTCCTTTATCACTACTTGAAATATGTCATTGTTTCATGAAACTTATCTTCCTTTCCTTGCAGCTCTTGTAGGCTCCCATCCTCTAATAGTTGTGTCCATAGCTGGTCGCTCTTTTCCAATAGTTCTGCCACTCTATGTATGGTCTGTGAAATGTTTTCTGTAGTTGATGTCGTGTATTTCTCTCTTTGCACTCGGACTACTAGATGAGTAGTAGGTATTGCGCATTCCTCCAGTTCCTTGATCAAATATTTATATTGTGTCAGGGCCTATGCTATTTTCCTCATCTTCTCTTCAGAAGATGCTTCTTCCAATTTTTCACTATTGGGGATGGCTTGAAATACTCCACTTATCTATTTATCTATCTCCTCCACTTTGTTTTGTGCTAGCTTTCTCTCCTGCTCTTCCTAGTTAAGTGCCTTCTTCAGTGAGGTGTTGTCTTCTTACACCAATTGTAAGTTCGTCACATCCGACCTTGCTTTGGACTGAATCTCATGCGTGGCACTCACTTGTAATTTATAAAACACTTTATTTGAAATCTTGGGTAGTGCCAAGTCCAACCTCTCAATTTATTTCAGGGGAATCTATGTTGTATCCTCATCAACGAACAACATCTCTAGTGTTATGATGAAATTAACACTTTCCTGCATCATGATGTGCATTATGTCTCCAGCAAGTGCTTTTTTTCTAGTGGCTACTGGTTTCTCCTTCTGTTTCTGCTCCATCCTAATCCTTAACTGCTCCAACACATATTTTACCTCTTGTAATTGCTCCAGAATTAAAGCTCAGTGATTCTCCATGTTTTCCCATACCTCTAGCAATCTATCTTCCACCGTCGTTGCTATCATCTCCACATCATCTCCTGTCAATGATGTTTCCATTAGTTTTTTGTGGGCCTTTTTTTTCTTCCTTGTGCCACATGCTTTCTCCCCTAGCCTTTTTCTTTGGGCATATGATGGCTCACATACCTTTGGCATCTGTGTATCCATGCCCGTATCCTACCCAACGTATTCTTCCATGGATACCTCTTGTGCCTCCATCTGCACTTATTTTTCACTCACCTCTCCTATCAATCCTCTTGGTGCCTGCTTTGTGCCCAGTGGACCCTATGTAGGACCACACTGTGACTTATTTTGTGTCCTGATTTTCTTTCGAATTGAGACACTTTCCCCCACTGCACCTATTGTTTTCCTCTTCTTTTGGCTAGCATGATTCCTACATATCTGTTGTGCGAGGACTATGCTACCCCACGTCTGGATTTGTACTGCAATCATTTCTCTTGGAATCTCGCATAGTTTCCACTCCTCAGGCCACTCTTGGACCTCCATGTGGATGTCCTGCATCATCACAGAGTATTTTGGTTGCAACCACTCCTTGGTTGGATCCTTCTTTACTTGCATCCACATGTTGTGGCGTGATGCCTGGAAATTTGTTATCTGTCCAAAATCCTGGAAAGTTTCTGGGGAGATCCTCCATGTATCTTCCAATCTTTGTTGGACCTCTGTTAAGTACTGAGAAAACATTTTGTGGTTGAATTTTTTTACCTTGGTATCTGTTTTGCTTCGCAGCGACGTGTAGCGCGTTGCACCCCATTTTCCTATCCTTGGCAGAAACATAGTGTATGCAGGTTCCTGCCACCCCATAACTGCAATGAGGATAAGTAATCATGAGTAGTGGAAATCAGATCCCTAGTCTTGCATGTGCTTTCAGTATTCAAGGAACGAGTTCAGTAGATAATGGGCCCATATCATCGAGCTCCCCTTTGCGCACAGCGCCACGAATGTTACTACCCCTGTGGGCACTTCTTCTTTCTGAAACTTGCACATTAATTTGAAATCGAGAAATATTGTTGCAAATCATGTCACGGGATCATTAATTCCATTGACCCTGATACCTCTATCACCCCTCTCTACCTCATACTTTTATTTGATCTCATCTGAGATGGATTTTTCCTTATTTTTTTCTTCTAGGTATTGTTTCGGCCTCTCCTCATCTATGGGTAGCCCTATAATTTTTGTGATGAGGTTGACATTGATAGGAACTGGCCTATCCATCCACAATATGCCTCTATGCACCCTTGACAAAATTTGTTTAACACATTTGTTTATGTTTTTCCTGCGCCTGAAGTGTGTTATGTCTAATAAGTTCATGATGTCGGTGTTGTACAATCCCAGGATCCACTACACAGGATCCAATAGTGGCGTGCTTGATGGGACTTCTCCTTTTCTCTCCAGATATCTCTGTGCTACCAAATCCTAGAAATTTATGGCGTTGGAGACATCATCGTCAGATTATTTAAGGCTATCAAATCCTCCTACCATGTTATATTCGGTCTTCACTCCCTTGAGAATTTTCGACATCACTATACCTAGTTTTGTCGGTGTGCGTTGTACACCCTATGCATTGTTTCTTCTCTCAAATTATTTTCCCTTATGGGGATGATACCCCACCCTCTAGTATGGCCTCTTGCTCCATTTCTTGTTGTGGTTCTGACTCTAGGCCCTGCTGCATCGAATCCATGGTTGGTTATTCTTGTTGTGGCCCTTTTCCCTTGGACGTGTCAGATTTTGTTCGTTCGACATCCTCTTCTCACTTCTCAGGATTCTCTATGGGTTCCTTCTTCTCTTCCACATGCAATGTCATCTTCTTGTACTCCGATGTGTGGATTTTGTCCACATCCACCACTGTGAGCATCTTGTTTGTTACGGTTTGTGTCACCCGATTGCTACTCCATGTGTTTCGTCTGGTTATGCTTGGCACTCCAAATCTTGGTGGTGACATGGAGAGGAAATATGAGCTACATGCTTCCCAATCGAAAAATGGTAGTGCAATTTCACACTCCATCGCTCTTCCACTTGGCTTTGCGTTCTTCTCCTTAGCAAATAGCACAATGGGTCGCTTCCCCCCCTTTTTCCGACTTTATAGAGGGATAGAGAAATGACAACTATGTCGCACTAATAGTCATCACTTTTTCACTTTTTATTGTATTTACTATGTGTTATACCTTTCTACCCATTAACTGCTCTTTTGTGCACAGTGTTTCCGAACCCTGGTTTTATTGCAGTGCAATGTTCTATTCTACCAGTTCTATTCTGTCAAGACCCTCTGTGTGCATCGATCTGTTTTTATTTTTATCCTCTTTTTACTTTTTATGGAATTCCTTCTTTTTCTTCTTTTTATTTGTTTTTCTCATTTTCTCTCCCTTACTTCTACTATAATACACTATATACATATCTTCTTACTGCGTGGTAACTTTCTAAGTACTAGGAGTTCGACTATCCCTATACAGTTTCAGTTGAATCCCATTTATCATTCCTTTGAGTTATGTACCTCCTAAATATTTCAACTATATAGCTCCTCCCTCTATGAAATTCTTCACTTCATATGGTCCCAACCAATGCATTCTGAATTTTCTTTGATGCTAAAGAGATTTACTGTCATACACCAATACTAGGTCTCCCTCCTTGAAAATATTCCTTTTAATATGTCTATCATGCCAAGATTTGTCCCTTGATTTTTGTACTTCTTGCTGAAATCCTACTAGAATCCTATATTCTTCCATCTCTATCATCTGACTTAGCTTTTCTTGTACTACGCCTCATTCTGTCATGTTGGTGATTGTTGCTATACGCAGACTAGGTATCAAAAATTCTAATGGCTTGATTGCTTCATGTCCATACACCAACCTGAATGGTGTTTGTCCTATCAAATTTTTGCATGTAGTCCTATATGCCCATAATACTGTTGGTGTATTCAAATCCAAATCATCCCAATTGACATTATATATATTTTTCAAAGCATTCTCTAGGATCTTATTAAAAGCTTCCACTATTCCATTTGCTTGAGGGTGATATGGTGTACTCTTTTGATGATGGACTTAAAACTCATCTGTCGTAGAGTTGATAGTACTATTGATTAAGTGAGTGCTGTGGTGACTCATCAAAATCCTTGGGCATCCAAATCTAGTGATCACTTTCTCAAACTAAAAGTGTGTTTTTGTCTTCGCGTTACAATATTTTATTGGTGTTGCTTCTACCCATCTTGTTGAGTACTCTGTCGTAGTAATAATATACATTTCTCCTGACCTCTTTGTCGGTGGGTTAATTGGTCCCACAAATTCAATTTCCCATTTGTTGAATACTTGCAAGGTTACTTGTGGTCTTAGGGGCATCTCATCCCGTCTATTGGGTTTTCTAACCCTCTGACATACATCACATATCTAGAGTAGTCTTTTTCATCTCTATGAATGGTCGACCACCATAGTCATGTGCACAATACCTTTTGTGCGGTTCCTCTAGCTATTCCCTCATGAGCATCTACTAAAATCCTAGGCCTCTCATGTTATAGTACACATCTTTTCAAGATGATGGCTATGCCCATCTTGTATAATTGTCCTGCAATCAATTGATAGTTTGCAGCTCTGACTACCAGATTTTTCTTCTGCGCAATATTGAATTTTTTTGTCGCAGTCCCTGTACTCAAGTATTCAATGATGTCAACAAAATATTCATCAACTACTTGGACTTATAATAACCATGTGTCAAGGAAGTTGTCCTCTAAATTTGTAGGTTCCTCTCCATTGGTGATCCCTGACAGATGATCGGGTCCTGCATTCAAATTCCCTGGTTTGACTATCACTTCAAATTCAAATTCCTAAAATAGTAGTAACCATCTACATATTATTCCCCCCAACATTGGCTTATTGACTAGGTACTTGAGGGAAGAATGATCTATGAACATTTTAAAATGTTTCCCAAGTAGATAGTGTCTGAATTTTTGTAGTTCATATACCATTGCTAGGCCTTCTCTCTCTATAGTATTGTAGTTTTGCTCTGACTCTGACATTTTTCTTCTTCCAAATGCGATGGGATGGTCTAACTCTCCTACTCCTAGCTGTGCCAGAATAGATCCAAGTGCTATGGTTGATGCATCTACATGCACATTAAATGTATTTTTCCAATTGGGGAATACAAGTATAGGTGTTGTGACCATCTTCTTTTCTAGAGTGTCCAAACCTCGCTAACAATCCTCATTCCACTGGAATTTACTATCTTTCTTCAACAGTTTCTCCATTGGTGTGGTGATCTACACATACCCTTTTATGAATTTCCTATAGTATCATGTGTGTCCTAGTGTTTCTCTCAACTGGCGTATTGATTTGGGAGATGGTAAGTTAACAATGACTACAACCTTTGCAGGATCGACCAATGGCCCTTTTTTATAGACTATACGTCCCAATAGTATTCCAAAAGGTGTCCAAAGATGCACTTCTTGATATTTAATGATATCTTACACTCCCTGCATCTTTCTAAAATCAACCTTAACACCTCTACATGATATTTCAACAGACTCTAGACTGTTCAATCATCCAAATATACTTCTAAAAATGGATGGATGAATTATTTGAAGGTAGCTATGACTATTGTTGAGAATATAGTTGGTGCATTCTTCAACCCAAACAACATGACTGTGTACTGGTATGATCTCCATGTTGTGGAAAAATTGGTCTTGTGCCTATCTTTTGGATCTATCCTGATCGGATGGTAGCCTGAGAATCCATCTATGAATGAGTATGCTTCCTGGCCTCCCACGTTCTCTAATACCTCATCTATGAAAGGGGTGGGAAAAGGGTCATGTAGGAAATCATCATTCAATTTCCTGAGATATACATAGATCCTTATCTCTCCTTTCTTATTCACCTAGACTACCATAGGGATTATCCATTCAGATACTTCTACTGGTTCTATGATTCTGGCTTCCAACATTCTGTCAATTTATTCTTTTACTTTATGCTTATATATTGGGTTTAGTCTGTATAGTCATTTTGTGACAGATCTATCCTCATGATTTAGAGGTATCTTCATCTCTCCTACCTCTCATGCTATTACTTTCATATCTATAAAGGTTTTTGGGAACAGGTCATTGTACTTGCGCAAAAACTATGTTATTATTTCTACTGTTTTTTCATCCCAATAGTCTCCAATATTGTCCATTTTGGGATTATCATCTGTCCCAATATTTAATTTCTTCACCTTTATTGGCACAAAAAATACTTATGATTCGAGAGATGGGCCATCCACATCTATTTATCCTTCAATTTTTTCAATTTGAATGGTGCATGGGTCATCTTCATCTGATGCTTCTTCCTGCACATGATAGCATGACAATAATTCTTTCACTGTATTTCTATTCTGTTGTTGGCATTCTGTTATAAGTTCAACCTATGTTTCCTTAATAAATATCACCCATCTGATTTTTTTGAGTGTTGAATCAATGTTGGGGTTCTCATGTTCAAATGAGAAAGTGACTATAAAATTATGTTGCAATGTTGTCCATTTTGCAGTGTTTCTGTGCAGTTCCTGGTCTACATACCAGTTTGCTGGAATTCCTTCCAATGTGTGAATGAAGTGATGAGGCCATTCTTCTAGTGGTGACATTATCCATAATGTTATGCACTTCTCCAAGTGTTTTTTTGGTGTCCCCTATCCATCATATGTCTTCAGTTCATTGCTTCCTTGTTTTGTGTCGAATATAATGCGCAATAACCACTTACATTGGTACATGTCCTTGATTGTCTCTTTATGCGCACCCCACCATCTTGCAGGTGTTTATTTGAGTGTTATGTCCAAAGCTAAGAGAATCTATTTTTTTAACACTTCATCTTCGTATCTTGTTAAGAACTCTTCCAAACATTCACCCCATGAAAACTGGGAGGCTCTCATATCTCTATACCTACCCATCTTACTGCGCGGTCTATTCTTGTGCACTTTCTTGTAGATACTTCATGTAATCTCTGCTGCTAGTTCTCGAACCCTATATCTAAGTCTAAAGCGCATGATGTGATGCTTCTCCAACTGAGTACTCCATCTGTAGTTGGATTTACATAATCTTCTTCTCGCACAGTGGTTCTGTATAACTGTTTGATTTCCTCCAGGTCTAAGCAAGTGGGTTCTACAAACTTTTCTCCTTCTGATGTGTCTAATGCTGCAATGAATTTGTATTCTCTTGAATCAAATGTCATTTTCCTTGCCTTCAAACTGATTATGTCCTAGTTGTCAAATGCCCAATCCAAGCCAGGCAATTTTTGGTAAGGTGTTGTGCCTTCCACTATTTATATCACTTCAAAATCGTCTTTAGTGCACACTCCATCCATATCTACTGTCACACGCTTTATCCTTCCAATTGGAAGAACCCTATGTTGATTTTCTAATTTCAGCTGGACAAGTGAATATCCTAATGTAGGCTCTCCCATACATTTCCATCTCTTCTTGGGTAACACATTTACTTCAGAGCCTAAATCCAGTATAATATCCCCCATGTTGAAATCTCCAATGTTGGCATTCATTCTAAACTCTATACTTGTCCTCCTCCTTGTATGCAAGTGATTAACAATTTTCTTCTCCATATTTCCCTCTACATCTGTTTTACATCCTTCTAGCATATTTTGTAATACTTTAACAAATGATGGATCATTTAGTAGTTTAACATAGAATTGCAAAAAAGCCTTTATGTTACTTACTTGTCCTAGGGTTTTTGCTTCATTAGTGTGATCCAGTGATGAAGTCATCTCGTACGTTGGTACATCCTGAGTATGTTGCACAGTTGATGTAGATGCAATGTTTGCATTCAAGAATGATTTCTTGAATAGCTCATTTTTG
Organism: Picea mariana; assembly: GCA_032191745.1. Classification (NCBI taxonomy): domain Eukaryota; kingdom Viridiplantae; phylum Streptophyta; class Pinopsida; order Pinales; family Pinaceae; genus Picea; species Picea mariana. Next base: position 258,357 of record JASDQU010737131.1, on the reverse strand, counting down.
TTATGGGCATCAAACTACTTCTGTGGTTTGGTATTATTCTTCACCCATTAGTGTTGTGTTGGATCTTGTCTTACTGCATCATCTCTTGTTTTATCTCCTCCAAGCGTAACTATGTTGATATTTCTTCCATCATCCCTTGCTTCTGCAGAAATCCATTGAACATTTTGATTGTTCTAATTCCTCTTTTCTTGGATCTTCCCCAATAGTGTTGGATAATGTTCTTTGTCATGATTTGATGCGCAACAATACATACATGTCGTAGGTGGAAGTGTACATTCTCTTGCATAGTTTTCTAGTTGTTGAAATTTATGGCATACCACCGGTTCTCTGTCTCTTCCAAAGCCTCCTCTCCTCCACCTTTGTAGCCAAATTTATCTCCTCGCAGTGCATTGTATTGAGGCACCCAATTATACTGCGTGTGATTATACTGTGGTTGTGTGACATTGTACTATGGTTGCGCAGTGTTATATGGGGTTGGTACTTGATTAAAATATGGTACATCTTTCCCTATCATCATTTCTTCCTGCACCATATAGGTGTTTGATGTTCTTTCCCTCATCAGCTCGATTGTCCTGCAATCTTTGTCATCATGGCTCATTGACTTGAAAAAGTTGCAATATGAACTCTTAGTCACTATCTGGTATTTTTGCATCATTGGACAATGATATGGATCATGCCTCTATGTCTTACAAATCTCATACCATAGTCCTCCTATTGGCAAAGGGTTTGGAATTCTTGTTTCCATGTACTACGTGAAAGTTGGGCATTCATTCTTGTGGTGTCCTTCTGTCCTACATGTGGTACACCAAACAAATTTTCTTTTGTCCTTACCTCTATTATGGTTTAGTTGAAATGTTAAATTCTTCAGATCCTCCTTCAACTCCTCTATTGTTGGATCTGTCTTCTGGTATTGGTTCTCTTCTAGTTGTAAGGCTTCCTGCATAGCCTTTGTCTGAGTTTGAAACTTATTCAGTCTCAAAGGGTATTTCAAGTGTGGTAGTAGGGAATTCACAAATATATGTCTATGTTTCATATGTGTCATGAAATACTTTATCTTTCCCTTCAATCATTTGAATCTATGGTCAATATCCCGCATACATTACTCGGGTTTCTGTTTGATCTCTATCATCTCATTCATGTATTGATCCTCTTATCTAGGCCTATGGAATTCATTTATCAATAGCTTCTTGATATCCACAATCGTTCTGGTTCTTCCTGGTGAATTGTTTGTAGCTAGTCTCATGTACCAATCCAATGTGCAGTCTCTTATTGTGATAGCTAACTGCACAAGTTTTGTATCCTCATTTGTGATATGATTTGCTTCCCATATCTTTTCACAGATGAACAAGTGCTTCTCAGGGTCCTTCGATGCCTCTCCCTTGAATTTTGGTACCCTGATGGTGGGATCATGTCCTGTCATTCTAAATGATGAAATACTACCTCCTCACGATGTAGATCCTTGACTAATGCTTCCTGAACTGGCTCCCCCAGTTGTTGCTCCCTGTGTATATGTACTTCCTAATGTGTTTCTTCCACTGAAATTTGGTTGTCTAAACGGTGGTGTTCTCTCTGGTGTATTGGTCGAACATGGGTTTATGGGTTCCACACTGACACTGATATGGATATTATTTCTTCCTTCGGTTCCTACCCTTGGACCTCTTGTCTTCCTTTCATATGCCATGTGTAGGATTTCCTCAATCTTCTCCATAGCCCATAGATCCTCTACCTCTTCTTCATCACTTGCCAAGCCTTCCCTTGCGACTATGGCTCTCTTCTTATGGTTCATCTTGTATTGGTAGGGTGATCCACTATGCATTATTCCAGTTGCTGCCATGATCTGCTTGATCTGGTCTTCCTTCATCATGATTGGATCCAAGGCCTCCCCCTTCTTTCCTTTATCCATCTCTTCCTCCATCTCTCTATCTCTTGTTAGTGCTTATCCCATGCACGTAGAGAAGTTTAGTTTTCTGATGCCATTGTCATTACAACTTTGTTATATAGTAACATCTTGATGGAAGTAGACAATGACCTGATATACCTACCTCTAGGTCCCTTCAAGAAATTTTTCTCTGCTGGAATGTAAGACTTCGTAGTATCTACTACAAATTCTATGATAAATCCTGCAATAATGTTGTCTAACCAGAAATCTACAGTGCATGTAAATTTATTTTCAACTTGTTGTAAATGCGCGATCTCCATAGAATTCCACTCTAGCTGTCTGATCCGATTTGTAGGGTGATTGTCTTTCAACCTCAATATCCACTCTTGCAACACATGTAGGAAATCACAGAAAAATACTTCATGCAAGTCACTAAATATGTACTTGTCCAAATACTTGTGCGATGTTAACTTCAATTTTTTGTTATCTTTATGCACAAATTCCATCTCCTTTGTTTTCAACCAGCTCTCGATCTACGCCTTCGTTGGGTTCCATGGTCTAAACATCCCCTTTTATAATCTCATTCTTTTTAACATGTCCTCACCATATCTGACATTCTTTTCATGATTCTTCAACATATATCATTAACTCAATCCCATTATGTTCCAACCAGCAAAAAAACCATTTGTTGGTTTAACTTCTCTCTTACTACCTTTCTTGGGCTGACCCAGGTTCAGGTCTACCATGGTTTCCAACAAAACCCCTTTAAAACTATCGACCCCTCTAGTAAACCAGAAGGCAACACAATACATAGAATGCACTACGCAGTCTCAACCGAGATAGTTCTATTGGTGGATGCAACACTCAAGTGCTTGCAAGCTAGGAATAAGTGGGGATCTGGGATTAAACTCTGGGATCTTCATTTGTTACTTTAACATTCAACTTATATTGAATACCTTTTCATTATTATTCATGCATGTAAAATAGAAGATCTAACTAGTCATTCACGCAATTATATAACATCTAATCATTGACAATACAGGAAATACACAATAATCAATCACATAACACATGATATACCATGGTTCACCCCTCTTGGGATACTTCCACAAATATTTGGCTTCTCTTCTCTTTTACTCTAGTGTTCCCAAAACTACAGTGCCAAGCACATTACAACTCTCCATAAAACAGGTCGAGATCTACAATGAGGAAGACTACATCACACCAGGCTCCTTAGCCTATGATCTAACCCTCAAGATCTACTTTCTTCCCTCTCCTCAACTCAACAAAGTACAACATAGATCAGACTTACAATCATTCGCTCTTCGAACGACATAGTAACAATGACCAAAAACCCCCCGACCCGACCTAGACCTCCCAGGTACCTACTTATACATGTTTTTGGTTTACCAACCATTACATCTTCTTACCAAAACCCTAACACTATCATGGCTAGGTATTCTTTCATGCATGCCTAACATGCTTTCCTCTTCTGCATGCACGTATGTATTGCACGTCCTTATTTTCCTGCATGATGTATTTCTCCCACATAGTGCTTTTCTCCCAAAACTGGGCCAGTGCCCAACAATCCTCATGAATTCCATTGGAGCATTAGTTAAGCCAAAATGCATGACCAACCACTCAAAAATGTATTCTTTATATTTGAAGGTTATTTTCCATACATCGATTTGTTCTATTGGAACCTGGTGGTAGCCGAACTTAAAATCAATCTTATTAAAGAACTTAGCAACCTTGAGTTGATCAATAATACCATCAATCCAAGGGATTGAGTATTGGTTCTTGACAATAATTTTTTTAGGGGTCTATAATCAATACAAAGTCACCATGTCCCATCCTTCTTCAGTACCAACACAATTGGGTTCTCAAAATGTGAGGAGATTGGTCAAATGCGTCCCTTGTGGATGAGCTCGTGAATATGATGCTTCATTTCCTCATTCTCCATAAAAGAGCACCTATATATTGGACCATTAGGTAAGGGAAAACCATGTATCAATTCAATGGAATGTTTGACTTGACAATGTAGAGGCACCCCTATAGGTGAAGTGAAGATATTTCTATATTCTGCTACAACCTTGTCCACTTGATTCTACTGTGTAGATAGATCATGTGCAAAGGATGTGGAAATTGTAGTGACTTTTCATTCACCTTATGTTTTGACCATGAAGAGGAAAAAAATTTCTTTCGTTGATCATGTCCAACACTATTTCGTTGAGATCAATGAAATTGCAGTAGTCGAAACTACCTTTGGTACCCTAAAGGGTTGACTTCCCAACGTAATAATGGACACTACAAGGTCATGACTCATAAAAAACATGGCACTTCCACATATAAGGTTGTCCTAAAAGAACATCACAAATTTCAAGTATGGAAACATCACACAATACCTCATCTTTTAAGGGATTGATGTTGTAGGAAATGAGACATTGTTGGCTAATGCGAAGGTCTCATCTCTAGCTCAACCAACCAATGGTGTATGTTTGAGGGTGTGGCATTGTTGGCATCTTCAGTCTCTTGATGAACTTGGATGAGATCACATTCTTCTGGCTCCTACTGTCAATAATGAAATGTAGTGGGGTCCCCTTCACCCACATCTGTGAAGGAAGAGGCATTACCTCTCCTCAATATCCTCTGACTCGTATGGTTGGATCAATTTGGTTGCAATGGTATCATAGGGTTTTGCATCAATAATATGCTTTCCCTGTTCTGAATTAGAGTTTGATTTAGGGTCCAACTCCTTTTCTTTATGCTCAGACAACAATGAGTATTTCGAGAAAAATTTATCAGTGTTGTGTCAGGGGATTTTGTGGAACTCACACCAATTTCCAATGTCCTTCTTCGTCTTCCTATTACCCTTATTTGCCTTCTTCTTGGAATGGTTCTCTTAAGTTTGGATTTCCTTTCTTTGTCCCTTTTTTGTGAGTTAAGGCCACATTTACCATAATCATGTTGTTGCGGATTTGCATACATGAACTCTCACTTATTTCACTGCTTAAATTTATAATCGATTTTGATAGCATATCGATAAGTGGCTCCTAGTGAGGAGATGTCCAAGAAATCCATCTTAGTTTGTATGTACTTGTGTAGGCCACTATGGTACTTCAAAACCAGGTGCCTCTCAAAGTCTCTGATATGCAGCTTTGAGCACAAGGTATGGAAGATGTTGTTGTACCCCAACACCATCTATTCTCCTCCTAACCCAGAGTAATCCATCTGATGTACTAATCATCATAGTTTCCAACAAGGTAGAATTCCTTCTTGAGAACATCAACAAAGGCTGGCCAAGTGGGTCCTCTCTTAAATTCCATAGACTTGTCTTCGTTGTGTCTCTCCCAATAAATTTCCCACCAATATTTGATATGGGTAAGGGATTTAAGGAGTGTGAAGGTGATATTTTTGGTGTTGGAAAATTTTTGAATAGAGTAATAACATTCTAATAGATTTAACCATTTCTCCAAAGCATCTACATATATCTAGACGTCAAATAAATGGGTATCAAAGTTAACTTGTACCTTGAAGGGTGTTGCACCTCTGAAATGGTTTCTTGTGAAAGGTGCCTCACCCATTGTTGACACTCGTCAAAGGATCTAGGTGAGGGTGTCCATCATCTCGTTCATTTTCCATGCAAGCAATTCCTTGAGAAACATCTTGATAGGATCTCATGTTCCATCATCACTCTTTTCTTCTTCCATGGGAGGTTTCTCGAGCCGGCAAGAGCAGTCATCCCCATGTGAAACTAGCTCGAGACCCAACTCTCTATACCTTGACCTCATCGGGGACATGCCCTAAGAAATAATAAGGAATGAACTGCTTTGATACCATTGATCTAGATTGATCTAGGAGGATCCAAAATGCTAAAAAATTGATCATCTCAAATTCCTTTGAAAATGACTTCATTGCGTAGAGCTCGGTGAGAGCTTTCCAACAATGTGTGAATCACCTCAAATGGACATTGTATGAGAAATTTATGGCCTTTAAAAATTTTAGTAAAATTAGGGAAAATGATGACAAGGAATTCCATATAGATGACGTTAGCTTGTTCATGTGGTAGTATGACAGGCTACCATGTGGTATACATACAACTGGAGTTGGAAAAATCATAGGATGAAACATGTCCTTTTGTACAATCGACATGGCAGGATGACACCAACATTTGTATGAAAAGTGGAAATCTCAGAGAGTGACATGTGGAAAGGAGACATCAATATGATGACATGGAAACATGAGGGGCTGCCACATGTCACCCAATTTTGTACAAATTTGACTCCAGTTGGACTAGTTGGAAACTGCCATGTGTCATCCATACGGATGGCATGGCAACTGTAAGGTCCACGTGGAATCACTGAAACAGTGACACGTGGCCTACCATATAGTGATGTGGTGGACATGTGGAAGGTATAGTGGTTAGTGATGTGGCAGGGCCATACAACATGTGGGTTAATATGGTGGTGCCACATGGAAGGGGGTATAGTTTGCATTGGTGACCAATCATAGGCTTCCACATGGACCAATCAGGTGGTACCACGTGGCACCTTCACGAAGACCAAGTTGGCCTATAGATCAAAATTTGTTGGGATCGATGGGGTTTGAACCCTCAACCTACCGGCATATATTCCAATAAAATATCAACCAAAATTCGACCAATATGCCACATGTGTTGCTTGTTATAAGCAACGAAACAAATAATATTTAAGTGCACTACATAGAGTTCGATCGACCTAACCTATTTAAACTGGCGCTTGGATCGAGGATAGTACAATACAATAGAGTATGGTGCATGAAATTGTGTGCAAATACTAGCACAGATCTCGAGGTGGATTTTTTCAAGTACATGAGTAGTAATGATGTCTCTAAGTGCATGCCAAGGAGTGTCTTTGAGCACTGTGTCCAAACATGGTCATGTTTACACTCATTTTTCTCAGTTTTTCGAGAGAAATATGATGGTAATTTCTATTTTGTCCTAAAGTGTTGTCTATGAAATTCTTAGTTCATATTTTCATGTATGAGAGCCATAATGCATCATTTGGTGTGTAAAAGAGGGTCATTGAGAGTTTGTTCAGAACATAGTCGAGTGTATACTCATTTTTCTCAGAATTTCGAGAGGAATTCCATGGTAACCTATGTTTTTGGGGTTGAGCAACATAATTGAAGAGTGACTTCAAATTTGGCATTTGTAATTCCATTTCATTGTAATTTTGGCATTTTGAAATTAATGAAGAGTGATTTCACTATTAAAAGGGATTCGAAGATGTAACCTAGGAGAGGTGAACTCCGTCATCAAATATTGTCTGATTAGTTATTTTATTTTTCGTTGTGTTATTTCTCATTATTCTGCAAGTTATTCATCATTTTATGGAGTTTTCGATTAGTAAGAAGATTCACATGTGTAGTTCAAATCTGTCAAAGATGATCAAAGATAATTTTGACTCGGGTTAGATGTTGATTCGTGTTTAAAAGTAATTTGACATCTAAGGATTTCAGATCATAGATTATATTGAGAACAAAAAAGAAAACACACAAAAATATAGAAAGTACAAAAATACATTGAAACCCAATTTCTATTAATGAATAAAATAGTAGAATATTGTAGAACACAAACTGGCTAGAATGGTGGTAGCTTATCTCTGAAGAGAAAGAGATGTTGTCTATGCTCATTCGTAAAAATATAATTACAAAGAGTCTAAAAAGGGCCTTTTATCATGAAGCCTAAAAAACAAAGAGGTAAAAACCCTAAACATAAAAACCCTAACTCTAGAAGATGAAACGCCAAAATTATTGTGGGCCTCAAGGTGGTTAGTTGATACATCAACTTCCCCGTGGCACAACTTTTGCATATGATCTACATTTGGGGCGCACGATAGATTGTTGGAAAGAAATATCCAAGGATTACAATTTTTTTATGGAGCCAAGGTATTTCAATAGCATTGTTAGGCCCTCTAAATGTCTGAAAACACTGTTTAGGGATTCAAAACGGCCCAAAAAACCAGGACCCAAAAAAACGTAAAAAAATTGCCAAGAAGATAGATAATCGTTGAGTCAGTGGAAGAGGTGGGTAGCCACCGATATCCACATGGATAAAAAAATGCACCCAAACATTACATGAATACAAAGTTGTTCCTTGATACTATAACTTTAAGTACCATATTTACATTCAACCTAACATTTTAAATTTATTATAACATACAACCAAGAAATTAAAATTTTATTAGAGCATACAACTAAAAAATTCAATATTGATCAACAACACAACGTATATAAAATACATAATTTAGTATTTATATCATTTACCTAGTTAAAATTCAATATTGATCAACAAAACAACTTATATACAATATACAACTTAGTATTTATAGCATTTATCTAGTTAAATGTATGTTATTTTTTGGTCATTAGTCTTGCTATCTTGCTTAGTTGGTCATTCCATTACGTCAAACTATAACCTAATTTATTTCCTATTGAATTGACTTGCACCATCCAACTTAACATTTAACATTTAATGCTTAATCACAACCTTAAAAATAGATTATTATTATTGTTATTATTAAAACACTCAAATTTAAATAAAAATATTAATTCTCATTATTTTTAATTTTTAAATATTTTTTTATATATATAATATTTTTTTTCACTTTATGTAACCAAAAAAAAGACATGTTACTTAAAACAATATAACAAAGACATACTACTTAAACAAGCAATAATAAGTAGGAAACTAAAATTAACATCACAGAATAGCTTTTTAAAACACCAAAAATTAATAATATATCCTTAAAAAAAAAAAACATAAACATAACATCATCAAATTAACATGCCAAGTAGCCATCCCAAATTTTCACATCAAACAACAAAAGGAATCAATTTATCTAAAATTAATAATGATTATATAAATAAAAGGCATAAACATGACATCATCAAATTAACATGCCAAGTGGCCATCCCAAATTTTCACATCAAACAGTGAAAGGAATCAATTTATCTACCATTATCCTTGACGTTGGGTGAGCCTTACGTTTAAGATTTTCCTTTATGGAGAATACAATAAATTACATAAGAGCCTATATAAAGCAATGCATACTAATCGATGTGATATATCACTGTGACGATAAAGGATTTTGCTAGAGCTTAGTCTAACTCGTATTTTTTTTTGTTTTTTAGGTATTTTTTTTTTTCTCAAATTTTTGAAAAGTGGTTGGAATTGTAGATTTGAGTGACGTTTGTATAATAGAAATGTTTTATGAGTTTTTTAGCAAGTTGAATCCATTTATACATTCAAAAATACAATTTAAACAATAAAAAATAACTATTTTGTCTAAATTTACATCCGCGGATTCCATTAAAAAACCAAAAAATAATATATAAACCATCCGTATCAAAATTATTTTTTTAAATAAATTAAATACATTTAAAAATATAAAAAATATAAGCGCATGTTTTTAGCTTTTATTTGTTTATATTTCTCAAAATAAGATGGTAAGTTGGTTTGGAATCTTAAAATGAAATATAATTGGAGTAATTATATTGCAAGGATGTGTTGAATGGAGTCTTTAATGTGAAGGGTGTAATCCATTAGAGTGTGCGTGCATGTGAAAGCTTAGCAATCTTCAATTTTGGGGTTTATAAGTACAATTCTGTTATAATTGAAGGAGGAATATAAGGAAAAGTATGGCCACGATTACGGTGACCAGCCTTAGGTAAGGTATTTAATATAAATAAATCCCACTTAGAAAAGTTCAAACGAAGGCCGTGAATTGAATTCGTTGATACCATGTGTGGAACGCAAATGATGGACTTTGAAAAAAAAAAAAAAATTCAAAGTGAAATTCTTGCATACTATATGTCAACCGCATAATGTTGGACTTTGAATTTTATTTCCCTATAGTTTTGCTTGTTCCATTGATCTAATTCTACACAATTTATCGTCCCATGGTAAACGAGAAATTCCATAGAAGCGTGAATAGTCTCTTATGGTCCCATTGTAAGCCACAAATTCCAAAATCTCTTCCTACATTCGAGGCGTGGATGACTTCCATAGTCTAAGTCACACATCGATACACACCTAAATGGTTAGTGTCGGTCGTAAGTGGCCACTATAAGACCTCCATAGTCTACCCAAAGCTCGAGGTAGACGTTTGGTTACACACCTGCAATGTACCCACTTACTGATTCACCAAAATACCCAATGTCCACAGGGTTCGAGCACAAAGAATATTATGAAAGACCACATTCATTCTAACCTCGTTGTCACAACGTACACAATTTCATAACTTTGGTAAAAACGCATTTTTAATCATAGCTTTAGATTGTTATGAGGTTATGTGAAACATTACATTAAGTTGTTAGGAAAGGAATTAAGTTGTTATGAAAGGAATGGGTTACATTCTTAATCTATTGAGTATTGTTTTATAGGAGAATAGACCAATGAGATGGAGAAATAGAGGAAGTATAAGATATTATAGCAACCATATTGGCCATAATGTCCATGCATTTCCATATTGAATGCCCATTTCTTTGTATTCAAATTTCATAACTTAGAAGAAAAGAGAAAAGCAAAGGTGTGAATCCTCCAACATAGATGGCAGGAGGGCTCTACCAAGACAAGCACATAGACTTGATGCATCAACGAACCAAGGAGACACGCTTAATGGAAGGAAAGTAGAGAAAACAAGGAAGAAGAAGTCGAACAAGTTCCCAGAAGCAATCGAGTGATCCTGGATCTACAAGAGGCAGAACTACAATTGCGACAAGGGGTTGATCATGCGAAGATGGAAAGCAAGTCAAGAAGTCGACTTGGTCGAGTTTCTTTGTAACATTGTAATGAGTTGTGGCTCCCCTCTTATACATGTATTGTAACTTGTAAACATCTTGTATCAATATTATTATATGAGTCTCAGGCACATCTTGGTGCCACCCAAACATAATAGTTGTGCCATTATCATGTATCACATGTTCTCTTATGTACTTGTATACTTTTGTTAACTTGCATGAATTGTCAAACTATTTAAGTATTGTTGGGGAAGTTGGCCATGGTTGGGCATGCACCTAGATTGCTTAACGTGTAGAGTTGAAGTGTGCGACTTGACTCGTTGTAGCCCAAGACTGGTTATGGACATGCCTTGAGTGAAGAGGCGTAGTCTGAGTGTAGTAAGATGTGGGCTGGTCAAACCACCATGTTCGAGACACAATAATGCCACACTACTAGGATATGGCGAAGCATACTATTTCGAAAAGGACTCTGAGGTGCGTGATAGGTGGTATCAGTGCTCAACTCCTCCACATAGTGGATTTCATGGTCATGTTGGGTGCACTTCACCATGCCTTATAAGAGAGAACACGGTTGAGAGGGCGACTTGACATATTTGAGGATGCAATTTTATCATCTATCGACTGAGATGGAGTCTAGAATGATTGGATGCTTTTGTAGACCTCGCTCTGCCCAAGAGACGAAATGATTTGGTTCCTAGAGGGAATGGACAATGCCATATGATGTTGGACATTGGACGAGGTTAGAGGATGATGCTGAGATGTCGAGACAAGTAGTGGCTGGCTCAGGAGCATCCTAGCCAAGCATCCCACTGCGACTTAGAACACACTTTTTCGGGGTGAAGTTGCACACTGCAGTACTAAAAGATGCATTATAGGCTGTTTCAGGAACAAGAGAAGTTGGAATGAAACGATCCCCAAAAAACCTTTCCAAGGCTTTTCTATTTGGTACCCATCAACAACATGTTTCGAATAGAGATAGTGTGAATTCTTGTTCCATTTGTTTTTGTTCATTTGAACTAACCAATTGTGCAAGAATATCCCATGAACGGAAGCTTGCAGATGATTGGTGCCTTAGATGGAAACCAAGTTCAAAGTGACCATAGATTGTGTTTCATCAATTTGATCATCAATGGGAGGATGGTCCAAGCATTGGTTGACTCCGCTGCCTCATATAACTTCCTAAGGATAGATTTGGAAAAGGATATGGGACTTAGATTTACTTCATGCGAAGCTACGATGAAGGCAATGAACTCTAAGGCAAAGGTGGCAATTGGGGTCACCTCCTCGGTTAACATTCACCTAGACAAGTGGAAAGGTCGAGCATATTTTATAGTGTTTCCTATGGACAATTTTGAGATTATCCTTGGGAAATAATTCCTTAAGAGGACATGTTATGTTCTCTTTCCATTCATGGATAAATTAGTGACACTAGGTGAGTATAAGGCTTGGAAATTATGTGCACAACAGTAAGGAAGTTGGGTGGAAAAGTGTAGTTCATGTCTTCACTAGGCATGAAGAGGGAAGCACGGTGACCTAAGCCATATATTTATGTAGCAATTACAGGGGGAGTTGAAGAGGGTGGAGTGGGGATGCCTATTCTGCCATAACTCACCAATGTGTTGGAAGAATTTGCACACAACATTTTGGACAAGTTTCCAAAAGTGCTCCCACCTAGGTGCACTATTGACTGACGTATAGAGCTAGAGCGAGGGTTGCAAACACCAACAAAGGATCCTTACCAACTTTTCAGGCTTGAGTTGAAAGAATTGAGATGGAATTCGACAACGTTGATTGATGTTGGGTTCATTCAACCTTCTAGGTCACCTTATGGTGTGTTGATCCTCTTCCAAAAGAAGGATACAATGGAGCTAAGGATGTGTTTGGACTATAGATCCTTGATCAAACAGGGTGTGAAGAACTGATATCGGTTACCTCGAGCTGAGGATTTCTTTGACAAGCTGGCTAAGGCCAAAGTCTTCTCTAATATTGACTCAAGATAGGGGTATTATCAAGTGCGAATTGTGGAAGGAGATGAGGTGAATACGACCATGGTAACGAGGTATGGAAGCTTTGAGTTTCTAGTCATTCCTTTTGGCTTGTGCAACACTCCAACCACTTTTTTCACTTTGATGAATGATGTATTTCAACCATTCTTGGACAAGTCCATGGTAATCTACTTGGACAATATTGTGGTGTTCAATGAAAATATGGAAGAGCACAAAAAGTACTTGGTGGTGGTCTTCGAGGTGATGTGGAGGAATTAGCTATACCTAAAGAAATCCAAGTGTTTTTTTGGGCAATATAAGATACTATTCTTGGGCCATTGGATTGGACAATGATGTATTTGTATGGGCATTGTGAAGGTTAAAGCGATTGAATACTGGGAGGATTCATGAACAATTCATGAAGTGAGGAGCTTCCTTAAGATGGCCAACTACTATCGTAGATTTTTGGAGGGATATTCCAATATCATTACACCTTTGAGTGACTTGTTGAAGAAATACAAGCCATGGAACTTGTCATATAAGTGTAGAGATACATTTTGTGAGCTAAAGAATAGACTTGTTACATCACCTATGTTGAAGCTACTTGATTTTGAGCAGTTGTTTGAGGTGCATATGGACACCTCAATCTTTTTCATTGGTGGATTTTTTTCATAGGAGGGTCACCCGTTAGCCTACGATAGCAAGAAACTACAATATCATGAATGGAGGTATCAGGTTCATGAGAAGGAGGTGACTGTGGTCAGACATTTCCTACAGGAATGGAGACACTACTTGTTGGGAAAACTGTTTGTGGTGAAGACGAATAATATGTCAATGAGTTAATTTTCCACCCAATCCAAGTTTTCACCCAAGTAGGCACGATGGAAATACTTCTTGGTAGAATTTGACATGACCATTGAGTACCAGTCGGGTAGGTTGAATGCTTCCATGGATGCTTTGAGTAGGAAGGAAAAACTCACTACTCTGGAGGAGGATGAGCTACCAACACCAATGGGAATTAAAGTTCAAGTTTTGACAGAGTTGTTAGACAAAATTAAGGAATGATTTAAAAGTGATCCCAAAACAATGAACATCATGAAGTGGGTGAAGGAAGGAAAGACGCATAGGTTTTGGATGGATCAAGGATTCTTGTATTTTGGTGAACACATATATATGCCTAAGTCATGTAACCTTCACAAGGAGCTCATAAGGGAATTCCATGAGTCACCTTGGGCTAGCTACCTAGGATAACAAAGAACATTGGCATTGCTAGAATGAGGATATTAATGGGAGCATATGAGGTGTGAGATTGAGGAGTACATCCAAACTTGTATTGTTTTTCAACAAGATAAGGTGGATACCAAAATTCAAGATAATATATTGTAGCCTTTACTGATTCTAGAGATACATTGGGAAAGCATTTCGATGGACTTCATCACACAACTTCTGATGACACAAGGGTATAATGGAATCATGGTTGTGATTGATCATTTTTCTAAATATGCCATCTTTGTTGCAACAAATATTCCTTGTAGCTTGGAAGAAGTGGTGAAGTTTTGGGGTCTTCCTTTGAGTATTGTGTCGGATAGAGATACATGACTCATCAGATGTTTTTGCACAAAGTTATTCAAACTCATTGGGACGAAGTTGTTGTGGAGCTCAAGTTACCATCTGCAAATTGATGGGAAGACTGAGTGCACCAAGGAACTCTTGGAAGACTACTTGAGACACTTAATGTGAGAATATTAGATGATTTGGCTAGACTTGTTGGATGCCTCCCAGTTTATTAATAACTTGTAGAAGAGTTCGGTGGCATGATACAATCCATTTGAGTTGGAAAACAACAACAACCCTTAACCCATCATACGGTGTTGCAAGGCTACTATAGGAAAAACCCATCTACCTTGGGATTCATGAAGGGATGGGAGAATAGGTTGGAGATGTCTCATGTACAGTTGAGGAATGCGGTGGAGACGATAACACAATGGGCAGATCATGAGAGATGAGATGTAGAGTTCAAAGTGGGTGACTTGGTTTTGTTCAAGCTAGGCAACGAACAATTCAAGCCACCTATTGGTATGGCTAGTTCCTTGGTGTGGAGGTTTGAGGGTCCATTCAAATTCCTTAAGAATATTGGTAATGTCACCTATAGGTTGGAGTATCACTTTCACATGAAGGCTCATAATCCTATCTTCCATATCAATCAACTTGAGCCACGCCAAATAGATTTGGATGACCTAAGTAGAGTCGTTCCACCCTGAGCTTTAACAATGATTGCTAACAAACCCTAGTTGGAGGTTAAGTAGATAATTTCTCATAGGATCTCTTTTGTTGGCATAAATTGGAGGCATGAATACTTTTTCCATTGGAAGGATAAAACCAATGATGAGAATAGTTGGAAGAGGTTGAATCTTTATGGAGGTACAAGGATAATATTTGGGAGTTTGAGAAGCAACATCTTGGAGTTTGTTCATTGGACATTATTGGGACGAAAATAATTTAGTGGGGGAGGATGTAAAGCCTCTAAAATAGATGGAAAGAGCACATTTCCAAGACGATCATAGAGAATTGACACAGTTGGTGAACCAAGGAGACATGCTTAGAAGAATAAAGGTGGAGTGGTGAACCACCCTTATATGGGAAAAGTAGGGGTGCCTTGGTGCACAATCTGGACATCCAGAGCTAAGGGGGTTCATTCCAATTACTTTTGTATGATGCTATCTTGGTTGGTTAGATAGCTTGAGGATGTGGATGGGGCCAACTTGCATGAAAATGATTTGGGGTGCGGACAACCCAATGAAGAGGAAGGAACCTATGTATTTGGAAATGGCTGGATGAGCTAAGTCACAAGATAAAGTGGAAGGAAAGTAGAGACAACAAGGAATAAGTTGACTAAGTTGACAGAAGTGACCAAGTGAGCCAAGATCCGCAAGAGGCAGACCTGTGGTTGTGGTAGGGGGTTGATCATGCGAAGACGAAAGGAAAGTTAGGAATTCAACTTGCTCGAGTTTCTTTATAGATTTGTAATGAGCTGTGACTTCCGTCTTGTACATGTATTTGAACTTGTAAAAATATTCTATCATTATTATAATTATACGAGTATAGGAGCATATTGGAGCTACCCAAACATAATAGTTTTACCATTGTCATGTGTTGCATTTTCTCTTGTGTACTTGTATACTTGTGGTAAGTTGCATGAAATATCAAATCGTTTAAGTATTGTTGCAGAAGTTGGCTATGGTTGGGCATGCACCTAGACTATTTAATGTGTAGGTTGAAGTTTGCGACTTGACTCGTTGTAGCTCAAGGTTGGATATGGCCGTGCCTTGAGTGAAGAGGTGTAGTTTAGGTGCAATGAGATATGGGTTGGTCGAACCACCATATCTGAGACACCACGGTGCTGCACAACCAAGAGATGATGAAGCACACTATTTCGAGAAAGACTCTTAAGTGTGTGACAATAGGCATTTGCTTCTAGCTATGTTATTCTGTATTGGATTTTCTTAGGATATATCTTGAGTTTATGTGTGGATGGTGTGTGATTGTTTATCTCTTTCATTTAGATTTCAATTTATTTCAGTAATTTCTATATTAAACTAGTAATATTAAAAATTTACAATCTAAAATAGAACATTGTATAATAAAAGATTGTAAAATATTATAACATATATTGTAACGATTTGTTTCAATGAATTGTCCATGAAAATTTACAAATCACATATACACTTTGAAAATTCCTTTGAATTTGCATGAAATTTAATATACTAGGATAAAAAATGGATAAAAATGTCATTGCTCATGTACTTTAAAACTTTCTTTCAGTTTGCATAAATTTTAATATATTATGATAAAAATGGATGAAAATATCATTTCTCAGTATACAATGTTGCTAATTTTTTAATTTTTTTTTAAACGTGTACAATGACATATCATTTACAGCCATAGGAAATAATGGTGGACTATGCCACTAGAGGTCTATTAGTGGTATGTGATAGAGTGTCCACGTTGTAGGACTACATTAAGAACGTAGCTAGATACATCATTCGTTATCTCAAAGGGTTGTTGGAGATTGGGAAGTTGTAATATTGGTGTGAATGGTCTCAAAATATCCACCATTAAGTGGATGAATATAATCAACGTGTTGGTCAACTCAAAAAAACATCATAATCCATTCTTATATCCTTATCTTTCAATGTTGTTTTCTAGTCATCTTGAAGGGTCAAGTGGGTCCTCGTGATAAACAATTTTGAGGACAAATCGTTGAATAATTGAGCTCCCTTTAATGTAGTTAGTTAGTCATTAATTCATGGGATTGGTATGCACTATTTTCTCATTCTCGTTGTAATTTTGTTGATTGTATGGTAGTAAATGCACATGCCCCACAACATTTTTTTTTTTATGGCATGAGAGTAATGTGGTTGCCACATGAACATGTACTCCATTCAATATGGCCCTTGTCTAAAAGGATCTAAATTTAGCATTGTGTTTCTTCATTTTGGACATGTGAGGGTTATGTAGGGCATAGATCAACCTTGACTCAATAATTTTGCAAAACTCTATCGGAATATTTAAAGAATGATTTTGTTAATTTCTACATAATTTTTGTAGAGTTATGTTTATTGTGTTGGGCGTGTGACGAAGGATGTTTATGCAAAGTTAATAATTTTTTTGGAATTTTTTTTTTAATTGTGTTGGGTGTGTGATGAAGGATATTTAGAAAAAACTAATAATCTTCTTGGCAATGTTTAGTTAAATGGTTAATAAATTGAATGTATTTGTATGAGTGATTAATTTACTGCAGTGTTTTATGCAAATCAAAGAAATGTTGTAACGTCCCCAACCACCCAAGTCGGGAAACACCACTACAATTTTTTTATGTTACCAATATGTAACATACCCAACCTCCCACAGGACGGACATGCCACACCAAGAACGCACCTCTTCGTTGATTTCAAAACTCTGATAACAATTAATTAATAAAGAAACATGAAATACATACATGCAATGATCAAGATTCATACCACAACATAAAATACATGCACAATATACCATACACAACATTAACTAGCAAGCATGCATATTATAAGTACAAATATCGGGTATAATAATTTGATACGCAATGGAAATAAATACACAATCAAAGGAAATCATAACATAGAGCACTTATTTTTTATAAAAGAGACACCAACTAGTTGTAGACCAAGGATGTTCCACCCAACCGTAGACACTGTTGTTCCAAGTCTCAACAACAATGTCACCACTGAGCCAGGGCTATGAATCCACAAGGATGGTTCCATAGTGTTACTTGGATTCCCAATCCAGTCAGAACTCAAGCTCTCACAGACTTCTCCAACACTCACAACAATCCAAGCACCCATTTCTCTTCTACTCAACCTGCACCACCCAAGAGAATGGAAATCCACCCTTCTCTGCCACACAGTCCCTCAGGTAGTCGCTCTCCTTCCAGGGCTCCAGTGCAGTTGGTCCAGAATCTCCATGTTGGGACTCTCAGGACTCGCAACTGTGAGAAAATTTGAACACATGCCAAGCATCTCGGACATGCAGGCCTCAAATCATGGTTGGATTACACCAACAATCTCTACATCCAACAACCATGGCTTTTCTTTAACAGTTCATCTTCCTTTCCCAAGCCAAGACACGAAAATGAGGAAAGATGAGTGGGTGAAATAAATGAATGGAGTGCAGACTCCACGAGAGAGGATGAACATTGAGCAATTTGGGTGAATGAACACGTGAGGCGACCAACAACAACACCAGAATGGGGATGGGAATGAAAGTGAGCGAAGGACGAAGGACCAAAATGAATGAGAGAATTGGCCAACCAGAGAACCCCTTCCAGAGACCAAGGACGATTTTTTTTAATTCATGGGGATCAAGAACCTCTTGGCCTTCCCCCAAGAGCTCATGTAACTGATCTCCCCCCATTACACAAAATCGTTAATATAAAATAAATAAGAATGTATCCCCTCAAGCCCCCTGTCTTGTGGAATCATAGCCCCCTATAACTCTAGTCCTTGTCCGTCTAGCAGCCAACGATGTGTTTATTATTAATAATGATCACGCATTACATTTATTAGGCACACTGGCCTTTTCATAATTGTTTAGGCACTCTGACCTCTTAGCAATGTAACAATACGTTATTTAGTAAGGGGGCTCAAAACCCAGGGTGTGACATCCCCTCCCCCTTATTTTGGAATTGTCCTCAGTGCATATACAAAACATGAATCAAAATTCAAAAAATTATTCAAAAAGTTGTGGGTACTCTTCCCATATGACATATTCATGCTCCCAGGTAGCATCTTTAGGACCACAACAGGTCCACTAAAATTTTACCAACTCTATAACTTGATTCAAAACCATTTTGAATTTTTTGTCCAGTGTTTGCACTAGCTAGACATGAAAGTCTCCCTTTGTCTCTACCTGAATCATATGCGAATCAATAAAATGGTTAGGATCATGTACATATTTCTTTAGAAAAGAGACATGAAATACATTATGCACATTCATGGAAACAGGCAATGAAAGCATGTATGAAACTGGCCCTATTCTGTCCAATATCTCAAATGGACCATAGAATTTGGCTGGCATCTTTGTACAACTACCCAACTTCAAAGAGCTCTTCTTGGATTTACTTTCAAAATCACATGCTCTCCTACTTTGAATTCTCTTGCTATCCTATTCTTATTTGCATATACTTTCTTTCTATCCTAAGTTGCCTTTAAATTCTGCTTAATCTTAAACATCTGGTCTTCCATTTCCTTGAGCAACTCTGGCCCAAGTACCACTCCATCTGTTGGGTTGTCCTAGCTTACTGGAGTACTGCATTTTCTACCATACAAGGATTCAAATGGGATAATATTCAATGAATCTTGATACCCATTATTATAGGAAAACTCAACCAAGTGCAAGTAATCTTCCCACTTAGATGGCTTATCCATCACATACATTCTTAACATGTCTTCAATTGCTCAGTTGACCCTCTCTGTTTTCCTATCTGACTGTGAATGGTATCCTTTGCTAAAGTTTAGATTTGTACCAAATCCTTTAAATAATCCCTTCCAGAAATTTGAAGTAAACTTAGTGTCTCTGTCTGACACAATTGTCATGGGTATCCCATGCAACCTAGCAATTTCCTTCATATAAATTTATGCAATATTAGTTGTTGTATGAGTTGTTTTTACAGGAACAAAATGAGCAGCCTTTATCAATTTATCAACCACTACCATGATTGAATCGTGTTGCCTTGTTGTCCTGGGAAATTCAATTATAAAGTAATGGTTATCACTTCCCATTTCTTCTCCGGAATTGGTAATGGTTGTAGCAAACCCATTGGGTGTCTATTCTCAACCTTTACTCTCTGACATTCCATACATCTAGCAATGTAATCAGTGACATCCTTTTTCATCCTCGACCAAAATAATTGGCTTCTTACTACTGTAATTGTTTTCTAGTAACCAGGATGTCCAACATATGGAACATTATGCATTTCTTTTAGTACCATATTCCTAAGTTCTCCAAAACTAGGAACATAAATTCTATTTTTATGCATAAGTAATCCATATTCCTTCATCTCATACTCTTTCACTTTATGATTTACATATCCTTTTTGTAAAATTTTCTTTACTCATACGTAATGTTGATCTGTAACATCAACATCTAAAATTTTTCTCTTCAAGTCCGACTGATGCATACTGACAGCTATAGCATGCATGAGATGCACTCTTCTACTAAGTGCATCGACAATTTTATTTTATTTTCATTTCATATGCTTGATATCAAAGTTGTATTCACTTAAAAATTCCATCCATCTTGTTTGCTTGGCATTCAAAGTTGGATGTTAAAAAATATACTTCAACCACCGTGGTTTATTCTTAATTCAAATCTCTTTTCCATGAGATAATGCCTCCACATCTTCAATGCGTGAACAATGGCAACAAGCTCCAGGTCATGTGTGGCATAATTCCTATAATGCTCTTTAATATTTCTGGACTCATAACAAATGACATGTCCATTTTGAGTGAGGACTCCACCAAGTCCTTCCTTGTACACATTTTTACATACCAAAAAATTATCATTTGGGTCAGCAATCTTCAAAATAGGTGCACTAGTAAGTAATTCCTTCAGCGAATTAAAATTTTCTTCACATTTTGTTGTCCATTCAAATTTAATTCCCTTCTTTTGTAAAGAAGTGATGGGATGAGAAATCTTAGAGAAACCTACTATAAATCTTATGTAGTAACCCTCTAACCCCATAAAACATCTGACTTCCGAAACATTCCTGGGTGTTGGACACCCTCTAATGGCTTCAATATTTTTTGGATCCACTGTGATACCCTGTTCCAAAATAATGTTCCCCAAGTAATGGATTTGTTCTCGGTAAAAAGTACACTTACTCATATTGGCATACAACTGATGTTATATCATCACTTGGAATACCAATATGAGGTGATGTTCATGCTCCTCCTCAGACTTAGAATAGACAAGTATGTCACCCAAGAATACCATGAGAAACTTATCCAAGTAATTTTTGAATATGCCTGATCCAGATTATTTTCAGCATGAAATGAGAGTGGAGATATAATAAAGAAATGTACCAAGATATATTAGATATCCAATATTATAATATAAATGTATCATAGATGCAACCATAAACACATATATAAAGTAATACCCAATTTTCTATTAATGAGCGAAAATGTACAAAGACTATAAAATATAGAGTGAAAGACTCGCTAGAATGGTGGAAACCTATCTCTGAGAAGAGATGTGATGGATACTCGCATTTATGAGAAGATGATTTTACAATGAGGCTCCAAAGGCCTTTTTATCATAAATAAAATCTGAAACCCTAACTCTAGAGGATGAAAATCCAACAGTTTTGTGGACCCTGTTTTGGGTAGTTTCGTGTATCAACTTCCCGAGGGTGTAACTTTGGCATACGATCTTCATTTGGGGCACATGATAGATTTTTGGAAAGGTATTGTCGAAGATATTCATTTTGGGGGCTCAATCAGAGCCTTCAACTATAATTGAGAATCTTGATCCCAAAAAACCTTCTTTTAGGCCCTCAAAATGGCCCCGGAAGTTAAGAATTACTAAAAATAGTAAATTGCCAAAATTGCCAGAACATTGTTTTGATCCAGTTGAAAAACATGGGTGGCCACCGATATCCACATGGATCAATCCTCCCTCCTTAGGAAGAAATGGTATCCATTACGTTGAGTGCCTGGGGTAGAGGGAAAATATTTTTTTGAATCTACATCTTGATGAGTTGCTATCCTTGTTGGAGAAGTTGCCCCGCTTAGTTTTTGAAGGTTTTCACGAACCTGTTGCTGGAATATTGTGGGTGGAAAATACCTCCTACAGACTAGCATTAAGGGTTTTATCATGCATGCAGAAATGACCTAAAGTCTTCTACTTTTTACCAACATCCCAAGCATAACTCCCATTTCTCATATGCAAATACAAGGCTAAAAAGATTCGTCTACTGTACCTTAGTTTCTGTGTTTGATGTTGATCCCTTTAATGCTTGGTCGCTCCTTAACTGCAACTCTCCTCCCAACGTTGACCTTCATTCATAAAAGACAAACAAATAACTCCACATGCATATAACCTATAAATTAATGGGTTAGAGATTCTATCAAAATATAATCAAATTTAAATATTGACAATCTCATATGGCGGGACAGGAAAAGTACTTCTTTTATTAATCTCACAAAAGTAACCTTACAATGGTGAGATCGGCCACTGCTCCTCGAATATGTTTCTAGGATCCTCTTCAACTGTGCTCCAACTGCCTATGTATATGCTTCTCTTCACACAATAGTTGCAAAAGGTTGGGGCAAGGGGAATACTAAATCGGGTATAGTTTCTTTGCTATGATTTTTCTCCTTCCAAATGCGACCCCTACCCCTTCTTTTATAGGTTAGAAAGGGATAGGTATTTGGTCGAGTGACCGACTATGGATGATCATTTGGTTTAGTTAACTTACCCAAAACTGTGTGTTTCATCTGCAACTTTTCATTTCTTCATGCTTTTTAGGTATACGTGGGATGTAGTGGGTCAGCCAGCATACACACGTGTGCAGTAGTGGAGCAGGGTGCATATGCCTTCAAAAAGAGTGTTTTTCTAAGAATTTGTTTAGTAGTGTCTTGGAAAAGAAGTCAAATGAGATGGCCTGATGCCAGGTAAGTATGTCTAGTGCAATTTAGGGTTATAACAGATGCCCCCTAATGTGTGAGGTCAGAAGAGCATCTGATGGCCGGAATACATTATCAATCTTCACCAACGTACCAAACAAGTGAGCCTAGGAACCAGAATTTGGGAGGTGCCATCTGCAAAATAACAATTGTCTCATTGAGGCGGGCATACCCATGCTCAGAATGAAATAAAATCATTGCTACCAATCAAATACATTGTAGATCCATTTCATATAACTATATAAAGTGTAGCTTCGAGCAATACACAATGGATCTACATCTAGAAATAAAAAAGATATACATGTATAGTATCCATCTTCAAGAAGCGAATAAGGCATTATGGTTAGACACGAGGCCTTTAGATCTCGAGCAACAGGTTCAAAATCTTCACAACTCGGGTAGGAGTGTAATGTGAGTGTACGACCTCACTACCTAGAGGTCTTCGATGGCTTGTTAGGAACAGACTAGAGGATTTTGATGATCATGTTGAGGGCTTCATGGATTTCGAACAAGGACTTGATTGGGCTTTCGGGATGACCGGGCATGAGGGTAAGAGACAATCTGCAGAGGGGGCTAACTCAATCTTGGTAATAAATTCCCCTGGACAATAACACGACATAAGATGAGACTCAGACAACATGCTATTTTGACATAAGTTCATGATGTAGGAGGCACCACAAACTCTCCATATGTTTGGAATAATAACCAACCAAAGGAGGACACAAATCTATGTAGAGAGAATAGCTTCCTAAGGCCATATTAAATCCCATGGCTTGACGAACAAACGAAAGGATGTGCTTTGTCCAAGGGTGACTCATTGTGCTGCCAATAAAAAGAAAATACTTTTCCCTTCCTCTTTTTGGGGTATATTTGATTTTTTTTTGTCTTTTTCAATAATTTTGGAAATCTTGAAAAAGAATAAAAGAATGCTACATTACAAAGGAGGATCGAGTGTCGCAAACATACTAGTTCCAAGCGCATAGAACAAAGGTATGTTGAGGGAAAAGGGACATATGCAGGAAAAGGACACTTGGGAAAAATCCTCCAGGGGCCAAAGGTTTCAAGACACAGAGGCAAAGTGTTATAGGGCTTGCATATAAGGCATTCTTTAGATAGTTCAGTTGAGAGAAACATGGAGCCAACATTAGGCCAAAGACATAGGTATGAAAATGCGATTAATAAGACACACAATGGTAACGTCCTTCGATGTAATTTTAACTAGCCCAGAGAAGGTAAGCTCGACGGTTTTTCATATTTAGAGAGTCTGAAAAAATGTAAAAGGAGACTCCGTTGGAGTACCTTTTTTGAAGGTATTGTAGTCGGTTTGAAAAAGGGGTAAACTAGCACCAAAAAGACATCTATTCAAAACCATTTTAATGAGTGTGATAAATACAAGATCACTCGGCAATTTTTTCATTTTTAAGGAGTCTGAAAAAAGATTAACTATGGACTCCGTCAGGAATGTTCTTCTGGACCAATTTAATGAGTGTGAAAGAATAAGGTCACTCGATGATCTTTTCAATTTTAGGGAGTCTAAAAAGAGCTTAACTATGGACTCTGTGGGGGTTTCTTTTTCATAAATTTAGTCCCTCGGGCCCGAAAAAGGGTTAAAATCATACCTGAGAATACTCTTCTAGGTAACCGAAGTTACTAGAGTGTACCTTTATTCATACAGTTGACCATCCGGACCAAAAAATGGGTAAACTACCACCGGGCAGACGTGGCTTCAAATTTTAGTTTAGCGAGCATGAAGATCAACAAGATCGCTCGACAATCTTTTCATTTTTAGAGGGTATGAAAAGGGCTTAAAAGAAGACCCGTTATGTTCTGGGAGTCCCGAGGGTGAGGTCAAGAGTGATAATGAATCATGAAAATGAGGCTCAAACTCATAATCAAGATAAACTAATAAGGACTCCCAGGCCTATAGTCACTAATGACAGCATGGACGCCAAAATGCAACCAGGATATATCTAGGGCATCCATGTTAAGGTAGGCTCTACCACTAAAATACGACACTTATAAAGAAACAATGATGGTTCTGTGTCAAAAATTGGTGGGATTGATCCTATGGCGTAGTGATAAAGACAACGAGATGCAAAAAGTAGGGGTGGAATCCTAACTTAAATACAATAAGTTGTAAAAAATGACTTTTTACCAAAGGACCTTTTAAAAACACCCAAATCTCAAAAAAATTCCCCAATACCCAAAGTAACAAATATCGTAACAATCCATAGAAAACTCCTGAACCATACTAAATGATTTTCAATTTAGAAAAAATGACAAAAGGGTCCAAAAATTGACAAAAAGTGGCCAAAATGGTCTATAAATAGAAGTTGGTAGCTCATTATCACTATTGCAAATTAAGAAATTGACTAAAAGCCAAAAATACCCCTTTGTGAAAAGAATTGATTCTGGGAGCTTCAGTGGACAAAATGAACTTCCGCTTGGACCAAGTAAGTACACACTATCCCCTCTTGCAATTCCATACTTCATCTAAGCATTTCATTTTGTTTTTTGAGGGGGCGCTGACCTTTAAAAAGGTCGGACCTACATACACATGGGTCATCTTATGATAGCCCGCATGTGCACGTGTGCAGAGGAAATACTGCATGTGTGCACATGCGATTGTGTGCATTACAGCCTGCGTGTACCCTCTAAGATAAGAAAAATTTAAAGAATGCAAGGACTAATCTCCCCTAGACTTATTAATTGCAGGATGTATGTTCATTGGAGGGAGAGGGAGCATGAAGATATTGATTTTTTGGTCGGTGAGGACCCTTCTTCTACTACCACAGTGGCACAATGTGGTTTTTTAAATTTCTTCCAGTGTCCTTTCATGCGGGCACAACCTAGGCTACTAAACACCTTAGTTGACTATTCACATCCTGACATAGAGGCCTTTATTATTGAGGGACAGTTGTTGACTCCAATGGCTAAGGATATTTACTTTCTGACTGGCCTCTCAAGGAGAGGGGAAATAATCAATTTTCACACTTTTCCCTCAGGGCCACACAATATAGCGGAGTTGATTGGAATCCATTGTGAAGCCGGTACAGATAAGATGGGCACTCAAGTGCCAATAAACAAGATCTTAGACCTATCACTAAAAGTGATAGTTTTGCTTATTGGGCGGATTACAGGATCCACAGCTTTGCATTAGGCTTCCCATGCACACATGAATTGTGTGGTTCAGTGATTAAATGCACAAGTTTTTGACTGGAGTACCACTTTACTAGAATGCATGAAGAGGAAGCTTACAGAGTGTCTCATGTAGAGGCAAAGGAACTTTGGGTTTGGGACTATTCTTTGTGCTTTCTTCTTTGAGAGAGTATCGAGCCTTAGCCCGAGGGAGATAGTACGAGGGCATATAACCTCTTCTCCCACAGTAAATAGATGGGCGATGTTGTTTCCGTGATAGGGGGGGAGGACTATTGAGGCCTTCGATGACAAGTTTTTTGATTGGTGGTCTCGGTAGATTCCGACAATAGAGGACTATCCCTATGCCAGAATTGACTTTTCCAGGGACCCAGACATGGGCGTACCTCCCGAAGTGGTATGAGGAGAGCTAGGTAAGATTTGTTTTTTCTTTATTTTTTCAAACTTATGTAATTTTTATGTTTTTTTTTATATATATTATTTTTTGGTATACCAGAGTGTCTGACAAATATGTGTATGTTATGTGCAGATGTGGGGCCAGTGCGTCTAGTGGACTTCGCGAGGAACAGGTGAAATCCATGAATAGAGGCAAGACCAACTGCAGCTGAAGGACCAATAGCAGCAGGGGGACCTCCAACCGGTGAGGCTGAGAGATTTTTGAGACGAGTAGAGCGAAACTTTACCTCGCTTACTCACACAATCCCCATGGCAGGGATCAAGGATTTGCTGCCATCCATGCAGCCTCATGTAGTGGGGAAACCACAGACGTGGGTCCAAATTTTTAGATGTTTGGAAAACGCCATTGATCATTATAACAGGGCCAACAGGCCTCGTCCTTAGTTAGGCTAGACAGCTTACGTGCCGAGGGCACTATTTCTATATTTTTGAGGGCATAATCCCCGTGACTTTCTACTGAACGTATTTTTGAGGTGCTTGCGCCCACCCATGTACTCTTATATTTTTGATATTATATATGGAGTTTTATGTCTTTTTATGTCTTATGGATTACATCTACTTTAAAAATGTATTTACATGTGCATGTGTGTGTCTTTCTTACATGTGTGAAAGATGCCAATCTAATATTTGATTAGCTAGAGTATCTGTAACTTGATTTAATCTCCTAGGAACATGAAAATATGTAATATAATCAAAGCTTCATTCTAAGAGACGTACCCTAAGGAAACGTCAATGTAGAGTAGGATCATGAACATAGTATACTCCATTTAACTGAGACACAACCAGCTGAGCGTCTAAATAGACCTGGAGGTGAGACATACCAAGTGAAAAAGTGTCACAAAGTAACTCAATAACTGAGTTGTATTCAACGACATTGTTTGTGGTGTTGCCTAAATATATACCTCCTGAAAAAAGCAACTGGCCCTGAGGTGTGAAAATCACCCAAGCTACGGAGGCAAGCCTTCGAGTGTGCCGACTAGTGTCATCCATGAATCCAACGAACACCTTTGATTCACTTGACATCTACTACAGTGGAAAATATGACATAAAAAATGACACGTCCATAAAACCAAAAACCCAAAAAGTAATAGTACAAATACTATACATATGTTACAAAAAGTCACCCAAGGAAACCCACCTATGAGTAATAATTCTTGAGGTAGAGCCCATTTCTAGGCTCTGCCAAAACATTTCCCTCAAAGTCCACCAGATGATAAGTTCCCTTCTGTAGTACTTCTTTAACGATGAAAGGTCTAAACCACATGGGTTTGAACTTGCCTACCCCTAGGGGGTCCTTATCTTGGTCATAGACTAAGACAAGGTCACCTTCAGAGAAAATCCGAGGATGAACAGACCGATCATACTGACACTTGAATATTTGTTTGTGAGCCTCATTAGACAAGGCCACATCATGACA
>JASDQU010737131.1:196958-216423 GCA_032191745.1 Picea mariana | reverse complement strand
CTCTATGTTTCCCCCGCCAACATTATTGGTGGGTTTCTTATCCCCCTTAGCCTTCTTTCGCTAGTTTTTCTTCCCTTCGGCCTACTGGTTGGCTTTTGGTTTCGTCGATTTCACGTTGTGCACATTCGAAGTTTGAGAAGGGGGAGCAACTGAACTAGGAGTTGGGCTGGACACTATCTACTGTATCGACAATTGTTACAATTGGTTTGACAACAGATCAGTAGGATTTTCTTTTTCTGAACCAACAATGTCGTCGGCATGTGGTCTAGATTTGTGTCTGGTCTTATCAAGAATATAACATGGTGCATCTAACAAAGCCTCATAAAGAAAACCATACTGAGAGTAAATCAACTCTAGCTGTTGAGCTCTCATTATCGTTTCTTCCTCTGAAAATACCCCCGACATTGATACGTCCTTGGATAGCTGGGGTACCAAAGACTTAAGGAACCATCCCAATAGGAATGATGGTGGAACTAGTACTTTAATCAAGCTCTTCCAGCTCTGCCATTATAAAATGTGATCAGAGATATGGCCAGCCTTTGTCTGCTCAAAGTTGGCCAATAGTTTTGTGCCAGCATCGTATCTCATACGTATTTGAAAATGGTTTAAGAAAACCATTTCCAATTCACCAAAACTAGAGTATCTTGAGTGGTCGAGCTCGATGTACCGTTTCGCGGCACTCCCGATAAGAGTGCGTTGAAACAAACACAACTTGACGGAGTCATTCCTCAAAGAATTGGATGAGCCCCATAGGTGAAATGTGGTCACATGATCACCCAGATCTTCGTTAGGCTTACCTTCGAACTTTGGAATTTCTAAGGGCAACTTGGTCGACATAGCAGGCCAATGTGGATCGTGACAGATTGGGTCATTCAATAATCTTGACAAGTCTGGAAAATGAAAAGTTTCTAGAAATGGTAGCTTAGGTTGTTGAGTATGTATATGAGGATAGGATCCTAGGATTTGGCTGGCACTAGGTTGCAAGGAAAATTTAGGTTGTTGGCCTGAGTTCTAGTAAACACCATGACCTAGGCTGGCATTTGGATGTTGCGCTTGGTGAGACGTCATCAGCTGACTCCTGTAGTAGGATGTTGAGGGATGAGAAGGGATTGCTCCCAACGTAGTGTTCCAAAGGTTCTGGAAAGGGTTGCCCCGTGTCGATCCGACGAGCATAGGTACTAAGCCTTGCCCGGGGTTTCATTGGCCATGGAAGGGGTTGCCCCCAGTCGACATCCTTGTAAGGGAACTGATCCCTGCCATGGATTCCAAGGTCCTTGAGAAGTGTGTTCCCCCTGTGCAGGAATAGTACCCTGCGCAGGATTTTGTGATCCAAAACCAGGGTTTCCCCCAGACGAGATGGCAGCTGACAAGAATAAGTTGTTACCAAACACGTCAAACAAAGAAAACGACAAAGAACCCACTGGTTTGTTACTAGAAGAAGGTCCTTGACTACCTTCTCCGGATAGGTTGTAGTTCATGGTCGACTAGACGGGTCACTGAGGAGAGTCGTCGAGTGAGGGAGACGATGGAGGTATATGACCCCCACCATAAGGGAAAGAATTATAAGGGGCTAAGGTACCCCCCATGGACCCTTGGAGAGGAGCGTTTCATCTCCCTAACCCCAGACCCAAAGTCTGTAGGGTGGAGTAGGAAAGGAATGAGTTTGTGTCAAATTTGGTCATCCCATATGAAAACGGAGGGCCTGTCGCACTCTGCATAAAAAATGTAGTGATCTCCACCATGGATAGAATCAGACCACTGCCTGAGGTAGAGGCGGTCAAGACCATAGTGGTCCGGACATTTGAAGGTGAGTTAGGAGGTGGAATTCCCCAATTTTTGGCAGTTGTAGAGCGATTATGAGGACTCTCTGATGAAGTAGTTGCATTTTCTTCCATCACTGCTTGCAGGATTATCTGACGCTCGTTATGCGTTACCCTTGGAGGGGCAATCTGTATCAGAAATGGCACCAACAATTCAGTAATCAGAGAGTTATATAGACTGAGAGCTTCTGCTCCAAGGTTAGAAATAGTTGGTCCCTTCAGAAACGAATGTTCTCCTCTCAGAGATGGATCGGGTATATCTTCCTGTGGCCCGGTCGCCTCAAATGACCCTTCCTGGTCAAGTCTTCACCTTTGCGGTGGTGATGGTGGTTCCAAGTGAACTGGAGGCGGGCCCAAAATACTTAGCGACCGATGAAGCTCTTGATCTTCCACTATGTGCGAAGATCAATGACACACTAAGTATTTCTAATGTTGAAGACCGAAACACACACTAGAAAAATTTCTATGAGATGTAGAAAGAAAATCACTATTACTAGTTGGAAGAATAGTTACAACAAACAACACTAGAGAAACTTACCAGTGCAAGTGCAACTTGAACACGGAAGCACCCTCCGGGTATACTCTGCAAAGCGTGGCTCGATTTCTACCCTAGGTACCGCGGTATACCCCCGCAGTCACCTGTGTAAGTCCCTAAAATCAAAGGCAACTAGGTTTCCAGCTCGTGAACAACTACCAGGTGGGTATAGTCGACAGTCGAGTGGACCACAATGAGCAGGGTATCAAGCCCGAAACCTATCGAGGGTATCGAAAGAAAGTGTTCCAGAAGACGACTGAGGACCTCGAATGGATTCGAGACCCATGAAGCTTTGTGGCAAATGCAATCAATGTAATCCCAAGATAAGTCCTCTATATGCGTTCCTCCGCTATGATTGGTTCGGCTTTGGAGGGGTTATCTCTACTACCTTTCTGCACGTGACCTCGTGTTTAACCCCTGTGTTAGAGTGGGGTCCTGGAGAATTTCCACATTACTAGACTTCTTCACTCCCTAACACAGAATATTATGTTTTTTTTGTAGCCTTGAAGAGTTTCCTCTCCAACCTAAATCAAGGCTCTAGCCTAATCTAGTTAATGGACCCTACAAACATGAAGTCTGATTAATTTTAATTCAACATTAATTTTAAGTGGTGTATCTTAATTCAAAGGAATGAAAATGAAGTTGATGGCGTTTGTTAAGAGACGAAAGAGAAGAACAAATGATGGAAACAAAATTACTTCTTTTTCAACAAACAAAGATTTGCAAATTTAACATTCTTTAACCAACTTTTCTAACTAACTTTTCTCTCTAAGATCTTTCAAAAGAAAAACTCAAAACTGAATTTTGCTCAAATATGAGCTACTTAAAGTCCTAAGTATTCAATAAAGAAATTAAGAAAGCACTCTTCTTCTTGAAAAAACAACTAACCTAACTACTTAACCAAACAAGAAATTGAACACTTCTTCTTATTTTTTATGCTCCAAAATAAGAAACTTGAAAATGAATTATTTTCTTTTCTTCTAAAGAAAGTAAAAAGGGAAAAGTGAAGACAAGACGAGACCAAAAACCAACTTATGGTGTCCTATGGCTCACAGAGAGCTACTGGTAATACTAAACAAGTTAATCAGAAAAACTCACAAAACTTGTCTCAAATCCTAATCAAGAAAACACAAGAAATATTGATAAAGAAAAAGCTAACTATTGTTAGACCTGGGCCAAAGACTACAAGAAACAGAGAACATGGCTAAATCAAGAAAACCCCTGAGAAATATGGCTTCATTCAGGGAAGAGGATGACAACCTCTTCTTTAAAAAAGATTTTGCTGACACAGGCATGCAAATGATACTTCAGCAGCCCGCGTATGTATGTGGGCTATCCAAAGATAGGGTGTGTATGTACGTGTGCAAACCCACTGGAGGCCGCGTACACCTATGTGACTTCTCTAAAAAAGAAAAATTAACAGTCAAGTAAACCAGGAAGGAATTACTGGTATGGAAGACCAGAATCCCTTAAAGACACATAAACTTATAGAAACTCAAGAAAAATAAATAAACCAATTAAAGACACCCAAAAACAAAATCCCCTAAAAACCCTAGAGGTTCCCTAGTACGGTCGCCAATTCTGCTATAGTGGGAAAACCCCCATACAGACTACACTAGGGTTCTAAAGTGCAGGTAGATCTAACTGTCTAAAGTCTCCTACTTTTAACAACTATCTCGACAATACCCCACATTCATGTATAAAGTACAAAGTATAGGGATCCGGTAGTCTTACCTTAAACTTCATGTCTGGTGTCGATCCCTTGGCATCCGGTCGTTTCTTGACTGCAAATCTCCTCCAAAGTCTGGCCTCCATTCACCAAAAGACAAACAAGAAACTATGAACATGCATTCTATATATGGATTAGTGGGTTAGATGTCATAACAAAATGTAAATCAAATATCAAGTTGAACACATCATGTGGCGAGACGAAAAAAGTACTTCTTTATATTAATCTCACAAAGTCACTTACAAAATGAGATCGACGACTTCTCCTCGAACCCGGTCCTGGGATCCTCTTCACCAAGCTCCAACTTCTTCCACATAATCTTATTCTCTCACACTTCTCTCTAGAGAATGGGCATAGGCTTATGGATGAGGAAAAAGGGGCAAGAATAGGGAATTCTAGCTCAAAAATCACAATGTGGCTACAAATTCTTGGGGCAAGGGGGGATTATGAAATGGGCAGAGTTTCATTGCTTTCATGATTCTCTTTGGAATGGGACCCCAACAACTTCTTTTATATGCCAAAAATATAGTTATTAGGTTGGGTGATGGGCTATGGGCGGTCAATTGGTTAGGAAACTACCCAAAAGCTCATATTCCCTTGCAAATTTTTATTTTTTGAAACTTTTGTGGGTATACGCAGGTTGTAATGGTGCAACTAGCATACGTAGGTGGGCAATAGTGATGCATCTAGCATACATATGTGGGAAACAGTGGTGAAGGGTGTGTACATCTTCAAAAATTTGGTTTTTAAGAAGGGATATTCAGTGTTGGTGTGGAAAAAATAGTAAGTAAGATGGCCTGCTGCTAGGTATGCATGTATGGTGAAAATTAGGGTTATAACACTCAACCATTGATTACAGTGGACATGTGGTGCAATATCCCAAGGTTCGGATACTTGGTATTCCAAATAATTTGAGTTGTATGTTGCTTGAGTCAAGAACCCCTGAAGGTCGGAGTTAATCTCCACCATTGATCGAGAGGTGATATGTGTATGAAGGAGAGGACCTCTTGTATTTAGGCACTCCAGGAGATCTGTGGAGAGGTTCTTGAGAAATACCTGAAGCTCGGAGCTGTGAATAAAATCATATCCGGTGATAGGGAAGGGATACATGGAAACGGATCATGTAGTCCAGAGACTTGGCACTCTGGAAGAGTTGAGAGTGTGGATAGTCCAGAACTTGCAAAGCTTAGAGTCTGAGAGCTCCTATTGACCATTTATCTCAACCCTCGATCAATTTTAAACTGCACGATCTTAGATATAGTAATTATAACACAGAGAAGCACCAACAAGGATTTGGCCCGTGATTTTGAGCCATGGTCATTTAGGAAAGTGGTTTGAAGGAGGCGCCTGTGAAGAATTGATTTTTGTATATGCCCAAGGATAAAATGGAAGTGTTGTTTATATATATTCTTCATGATTTGAAGGGATCTATAGTATTATTGACAATTTTTGGTTATCATATGCTTAATTATGACAAAATGGTCACTTGCACATTTTGCATAATTAAGGGATTTAAGCATATCAACTCAGAATCTGTATTGAAGAAATGGAAGAAGTTGAGGAATCCTCCAGCCATGATAAATAGGCCGAAGGCCAGAATACTAGAATTGGCAATGCAAAGACAAAATCCAATGGATGCAAGGGCCGAGGGGAGCAAGAATCCTGAAAATAGAAGTGAAGAGATACAAGGCATAAAATGAGAGGGTGATGAGAGAGAAAGGTCAGATAAATTATCGAGTGTTGCAGATCTTAAATAAGTTACAATGTCAAGCCAATAATGGCTCAAAGAAAGAGGAGTAAGGTAGGTGTCATGAAATAAGACATGATCGCGGAAGAGCTGGTTATTCCAGAAGTGCTAGCATAGCTCATAGACACCACTCACCTCCTTAATTGGCGAGAAAGTTTTATGCATCCGAATATTCCTTAAGTAGTCCAGAGGAGTCTCTTGTTAGGCACCAAATAAATAGACATGAGGTAGATAGATTTCAAGGAGAGTTGAGGAAGCTCAAGCCACCATCCTTTGATGGTGAAAGAGAAAGAGAAGATGATGTTGAAGCATGGTTACTTGGACTCAGGAGATATTTCCAATTGCATAACTATTCATCAAATCTAGAAGCCGAAATTTCCACCTATCATTTACATGGGAAAGTTTCAATGTGGTGGGATCAACTGAAGCAATTTGAATATATTAATGAGAATAGGATCACTTGGAAGGAATTCGAGAAGCATTTCCAGAAGGAGTACCTCTCAGAGAATTTCTATGACAAGAAAATGTAGGAGTTCTTTGAACTTAGACTGGGAAGCATGACCATGGAATAATATGAGAAGAAGTTCTTCGGGTTGTTAAAGTATGTCGTGTTTATAAACGATGAAAAGGTAAAGATACTGAGGTTTTTGAGTGGGTTGTCATCCTTTTATAAACTAAAGATTTGGTATGATGATCCAAGGACCTTGACTGAGGCCATTAGGAAGGATAAATACATGTATGAGCAAGGTTGGGGAAAAGAGTCCATGCAAAAATATTGGAAGGATAAGAATAAGGAGAATTTTGATCAGAGGAGGAAGGGATTCAAACCTTCTTTCAATAGAAATGAGGATAAAAAAAATCATCAAGACTAGTATGCTAAGGATGATTCCAAGAAAGAAGACTCCTTGGGAAAAAGGGGAAGACCACCAATCCAATGTTGGGGATGCAAAGAAGATCACTTGTATAAGTATTTCCCACACAAAAAAGACAGAGTGAAGACTGTACACAACATCCAAAAGGCTACAACAGTCAAACACATGGGAAGGATTTATGCAGAAGAAGAATACAAATCCAACATGATTGAGGTGGAAGGTAAGGTCATAAATTAGTTTTTTTATATTTTAATTGATTCGGGAGAATTCCATTGTTACATTGATCCTAAAATAGTGGATAGTTTACATTTGGAGAAAAGTAAGCTTGGAAAATCAAGTTTGGTTCAACTAGTCATTGGAACCAAAAGGAGAATCCATGAGGTGGTCAGAAGTTTTTCCATAAGCCTTAATGGTGTGAATACTAGTGTTGATCTAAATATCATACCATTGGGGTATTATGATATTCTAATTGGAATGGATTGGTTGGAAAAGCATCATGTTGTCCTAGACTATCATAGAAAGACATTTACATGTCTTGATGGAGATGGAAAAAAAAGCATTGTGAAAGGAGTTCCAAGACCCATCTCTATAAGGGAGATTTCAAAATTACAGCTGAAGCGATGTTTCAGAAAAGGGTGTCAATTGTATGCATCCCATGTGGAGGAGACAAAATATACAAAGGGTCCAAGCCTTGAATATTTCTCTATACTACAAGAATTCAAGGATGTATTCCAAGAAATACCAAGGTTTCCACCAAAAAGGGAGATGGATTTATCTATTGATCTAGTGCCAAGAGCTGCCCCGGTTTCAAAAACAACTTGCAAAATGAGCACACCAAAGTTAAAATAATTACAAATGTAGTTGGAGAAATATTTGAAGAAAGGGTACATACGTCCAAGTGTTTCACCTTGGGGAGCACCAGTGCTCTTTGTCAAAAAGAAAGATGGAACCTTGAGGTTGTGTATTGACTTTCGATAGTTGAATAAGTATAATATAAAGAACAATTATCATTTACCCATAATTGATGACCTCTTTGATAAACTAAGAGGAGAAAATATATTTTCAAGGATAGACTTGATATTAGGATACCATCAGGTAAGAATCAAGGAAGAAAACATCCATAAGACAACATTTAGAACTAGGTATGGGAATTATGAATGTGTAGTGGTACCATTTGGATTTTATAATGCACCAACTGTATTTATGTTCTCAATGATCGAGGTGGATATCGGTGGCCACCCACCTTTTCCAACTAGCTCAAACAGTTTTCTGGCAATTTTGGCAATTTACTATTTTTAGTAGTTTTTAACTTCATGGGCCATTTTGAGGGACTAAATAATTTTTTTTCAGGATCGAGATTCTCAATGATAGTTGAAGTCTTTGATTGAGCCCGCAAAATGAATATCCTCGATGATACCTTTCGAAAAATCTATTGTTTTCCCCAAACAGAGATTGTATGCCAAAGTTTTGCCCCCGGGAAGTTGATACACCAAACTACCCAAAACAGGGTCCACAAAACTGTTGGATTTTCATCTTCTGGGGTTAGGGTTTTGGATTTTATTTATGAATAAAATGCCTTTGGAGCCTCATTGTAAAATCATATTCTCACAGATGAAAATATCCGTCACATCTCTTCTCAGAGATAGGCTTCCACCATTCTAGCGAGTCTTTCACTCTATGTTTTACAGTCTTTGTACATTTTCCGATCATTAATAGAAATTTTGTATTACTGTATATTTGTGTTTATGGTTGCATATTTGATAAATTTCTTTTATAATATTTTATATTTTATATATCTCTGTACATTTATTTATTATATCTCCACTCTCATTTCATGCCTAAAATAATTTAGATCAGTGGTATCAGAGCGTGGTACTCTCGATCGTCTTTTTTTTTCAGTGCATGTCTCCGACGAGGTTCGAGTATAGCAAGTTGGGTCTCGAGCTTGTCTCTCTTGAATGCAATTGCTCTCGCACACCAAATAAACCCTCCATGGAGGAGGAAAAGAAAAACAATGGAGCAGATGATTCTATTAATCTGTTGCTTGAGCAAGCTCTCATGCGACAGAGAGACGAAATGATGGAGAATTTTTACCACATCCTTCAATGCCTATTGATAACAACAAGAGCGTATTCATAAAGTGGCCACCTTGGAGGCACCTCTCCTTTCAAGGTACAAGTTAATTTTTATATTTGTATATTTGAAGGATAGATAGATGCATATGCCTTAGAAAAATGGTTAAATCTGCTAAAAGGTTATTTCTTTGTTCATAATTTCTCTGACATAGAAAAGATCACCTTCACACTCCTTAAGGCTCTCCCCTATGTCAAAAATTGGTGGGAAACTTACTGGGAGAAAACTTCCACAGAGGATTCTGGAATATATGGGGTTTCACCCACTTGGGAGTTTTATGTGGACGTGGTAAAGAAACAATATTACCATGTTGGTAACTATGAGGACCATTATATGAGATGGACCACACTGCGGCAAGAGAGGGGCCAAGAAGTTGTGGAGTTCACCAATACCTTCCATACCTTGCACACCATGCTAGGTATCAAATACTCCAAATGACATTTGGTTATGAAATATCATGGAGTTCTACACAGATACATCCAAATTGAAATGGATTTTATGGACATCTCGTCACTCGATGTTGCTTATCGATATGTTGTTAAAATCGAGAAGAAATTTAAGCACTAGAAAAAACAGGAGTTATGGTCTAAAAATACACAACAACCAACGTATGATAAAGACGTCCCTAACAAACGGTCTCTCGAAAACTGGTCCAAGCCACAAGAAAAGAAGGGTCACAGGAAGATGAAGAAGGACGCTAGAAAATGGTGCGATTTCCACAAAATCCCCTGGCACAACACCAATGAATGTTGCTCAAAACAGTCATTGGTGGCCAAAATCAAAGACAAGGAGTGAAACCCTAATTTAAAATCTTATTAAGAAAATAGTGACAGAAGATAGATCATCGATGCAGACCCCACTACTATTGTCGCAACCGCAACAATTCAACCATAAGAACCAATAGATCCTAAAGAGGGGGACCACATTTTTCATTCACAGATGTGGGTGAAGGGGACCCCGCTACATTTTATTATTGATAGTAGAAGCGAGAAGAATTTCATCTCAACAGAGGTCGTTAAAAAGTTGGGATTGTTGACAACAACACACCCACAACCATACAACATCGAGTGGCTTCGCCAGGGACGAGATCTCGGTGTCAGCCAATAGTGTCGATTGTCATATTGCATCCATCCCTTCAAGGATGACGTATTATGTGATGTTTCCTTGCTGGATGTCTGCGATTCTCTCTTGGGACATCCACATATGTGGAAGTGCCATGATATCTATGATTCTCAACCTCATAGTGTCATTGTTACTCTAGGGGGTCATCTGTATAGGATACCATAGGTGGTTCTAACTATTGTCCCACCTAAATAGTGCCGCAAGGTAGTATATCATACTACAAAATTTAGCTTCTTCACAATCTATTCAAATTGTGAACAGAAGGATACTACAACCACTAAATCCTTGGCCTGAGCACCTTATATCCAACAGAATCAGGTCGAAAAGACTGCAACAAAGAGAAAATATTCCTTCTACACACATACATCTCATATAGCCAAACTAGTTAAAAATGTCCAACCCTTCCATGTTATAACCCTAAATTGAACCAGACATACTTACCTGGCATCAGGCCATCTCATTTGACTTCTTTGCCAAGCCACTATTAAGCAGCTTCTTAGAAAAACACTCTTTTTGAAGGCATATGTGCCCTACTCCACTACTGCACATGTGTGTACATTGGCTAACCCACTACAACCCGCATATACCTAAAAAGCATGAAAAAATGGAAAGTTGCAGATAGAACACACAGTTTTGGGTAAGTTAACTAAACCGGCTGACCATCCATAGTCCCTCACTCGACCAAATACCTAGCTCTTTCTAGCCTATAAAACAAGGGGTAGGGCTCCCATTTGGAAGAACAAAAATCATAGCAAAGAAACTATACCCGATTTAGTATTCCCCTTGCCCCAACCTTTTGCAACTATTGTGTGAAGAGAAGCATATACAGAAGCAGTTGGAGCATAGTTGAAGAGGAGACCAGGACCATATTCGAGGAGCAGTGGCCGATCTCACCATTGTAAGGTTACTTTTGTGAGATTAATAAAATAAGTACTTTTCCCGTCCTGCCATATGAGATTGTCAATATTTAAATTTGATTATATTTTGATAGAATCTATAACCCATTAGTTTATAGATTATATGCATGTGGAGTTCTTTGTTTGTCTTTTATGAATGCAGGTCAATGTTGGGAGGAGATTTGCAGTCAAGGAGTGACAAAGCGTTAAAGGGATCGACATCAAAAACAAAAACTAAGGTACAGTAGCCAGATATCTTTAGCCTTGTATTTTCATATGAGTAATGGGAGTTATGATTGGGATGTTGGTAAAAAGTAGGAGACTTTAGGTCATTTATGTATGCATGATAAAACCCTTAATTCTAGTCTGTAGGAGGGATTTCCCACCCACAACAGAATTGGTGACCGTACTGGGGAATATCTAGGGTTTTTTGGGGATACTTTTTGGGTATTTTAGAATTGGTTTGTCACCTTTTTTCTAAGTTTTTTTCAAGAGTCTGAGCTTGTAGGGATTATGGTTTTCCATACTAGTACTCCTTGCATGATTGCTTGGATGTTTAATTTTCATCCCAGAAATTTACAGAGGTATACGTGGCTTGCAGAATCCCTGCCCGCGTATACATGTGCCCTACCTTTAGACAACCCGCATATATTCATTGGGCTGCTAAAGTGTTAGTTGCGTGCTTAAGTCCAAAATTTTGTTTTTAGAGGCAGTCATCCTCTTTCCCTGTTAGGAGTGATCCTTCTCAGGGGTTTCCTGGATTTGGTCATAATCTTTGTGTTGCAGTCTATAGCATAGGAATAGCCTCATATTATCTTTGTTTGATCAAATGTTTCCTTGCATTTTCTTCACCAAAGTTATTTTTCTCTGTCTCTGAGGGACTCTGGTTTTTAGTACCAATGCTCCCTGCCTGGGTTGGATTGTGTTTTGCACTTTTTTTATCATTTACAGAGCTATACTCTCCCTGCAGTAGTTTTTCACGCATGCATACACACTCTGCCTTTGGACAACATGTGTATATACGCTAGTTGTTGTGGTGACAATCGTGTATCTGTGTTGGGGAGATCTTTTGACAGAGAGAGGCAGTCATACTCTTACCTGTCAGAAGCCAGTCTTTTCAGGGGTATTTTTGGTCTCTTCCCTAGTCTCTGTGATCACATTTGGTAGCCTAGGTTTGACCATAGCATAGTTTTCTTTTCATCAAACAAATTTCTTGATTTTTTTGTAGTAGAGTCTTAGACAAATCTGTGAGTTTTTTTTTGAGATCAACCTTTTTTGAGTTTTTGGTCAAGTGACTCCCTGCGATCCACAGTAGGTCCAGAAGTGATTTTTGGTTTCTGTTTTGTCTTCACTTTATCATTTTGCTTTCTTTAGAAGAAAGAAAAGGAATCCATTTTTTCAATTCTAGTATTTTGAAGCATGTTGAAAATTTTTACTTCTTGGTTTGGTTAAAGAGTTGGTTGTTTGCATTAATCAATAGGAAAAATATTGTTTTCATAATTTCTTGGTTGATTGACTTAGGAAAAATAAGTAACTCATAGTTGAGCGAAAGCTTGTTTTATTTTTCAGTTAAAATATCTTAGAAAGAAAAAGTTTGAAAAGTTGGTTTAAAAACAAAAAAAAAAAAGAAGGAAAAATCCGAATTTGTCAAGAAGAAGTTATTTTGTTTCAGCTTGTTGTTTATTTTCTCTTTCGTCTCTCAAAACATCACTAGTTTCACTTTCATAACCTTTGACTTAAGACAAGCCCATAAAAATTAATGATTAATTAAAAATCAACTAGACTTTATGTTTTGTAGGGTACATCAACTAGTCTAGGCTAGAGCCTTGATTTAGGATTGGAGAGGAAACTCTTCAAGGCTAAAAAAAAAACATAAGAGTCTATGCTAGGGAGTGTCAAAAGTCTAGTATCGTAAAATTTATCTGGGACCCCCCTCTAACACAGGGGCTAAACACGAGGTCGCATAAGGAAAGGTAGCGGAGATAACCCCTCCAAAGCCGGACTAAACGTAGTGGGGAACGCATATAGAGAGCTTGTCTTGGGATTCTGTTGATTTCATTTGCCACAGAGATTCATGGGTCTCGAATCCATTCGAGGTCCTTAGTCATCTTTCGGAACACTTTATTTCGATACCCTTGATAGGTTTCGGGCTTGATACCCTGCTCATTGCGGTCCACCCAACTTTTGACTGTACCCGCCTGGTGACTGTTTGCGCCCTGACAACCTAGTTTCCTATCTTTCTAGTGAATTACACAGGTGACTGTGGGGGTATATCGCGGTACCTAGGACAAACATTGGACCACACTTTGAAGAGCATACCTGGAGGGTGCTTTCGTATTCGATTTGTACTTGCACCAGTAAGTTTCTCTAGTGTTGGTTGTTGTAACCGTTCTTCCAACTAGTTAGTGATTGCTTGTTTTATCTCATAGGTACTTTTTAGTGCATGTTGGTTTTCAAATGATTATAGATTGCCCTAGTGTGTCTTTGATATTCTCACACAGTGGAGGATCAGGAGTTCCACCGGTCACAAAGGATTTTGGGCCTGCCACCAATTGACCTTGAACCCCCCCCGGCCACCGCTAAGGCAAAAATTAGACCAACAAGGGTCTTTTGAGACAACCGGGTTACAGGAAACTGTGCCCAACCCATATTCGAGAGAATAAATTTTGTTTCTAGAGGAACCAATGATTTCTAACCTTGGAGCAAAGGCTCTTAGTCCTTACAACCTTCCCGTCACTTATCTATCGACACCCATCGTCGTACAGGTTCTACCTTATGAGCGTCCAGTAGTGTCACCAGCAAAAATGGAAGCACACGCTGCCACTTCTTTAGGGAACTCTGATATTTCCTTCACGACTGTCACTATTGGAGGTGTTCCACCTCCTAACAAACCATCGTTGGTCCGGACCACCATGGTCTTGACTGCTTCTACCTCGGGCAACGGTTTGATTCCGTCTATGGTGGCGATCACTACTCTATTTCCTTAGAACACGACATGCTCTCCTTTCTCATAGGGGATGCCTGTCTTTGGTACGAATACTGTACTTTCCTCATCCATTCTACAAAATTTGGGTCTGGGGGCAGGGAGTTCCAATGCTCCTCTACAAGGATCTATTGGGGGTACGTTTGCTCCCTTTATTGTTTTCCCTTATGATGGGGGTCATATACCCCCTTCATTCTCCTCGCTCGACGTTGTTCTTCAATGCTCCATTGGGCCTAACATAAACTTGTTTGGAGTAGGTAGTCAAGCACTCCCTCCTTATAATATGTTGGTTGGTTCGAAACCTTTCTCTTTATTCGACGCATTTGGTAACAACGCCTTCTCGTCAACTTCCATTTCGGCTGGGGGCAACCCTAGTTATGGACAACCACATCCTGTACAGGGTACTATTCCTACGCAGGGGGCACACTTAGGAATTCCTTCCTCACAAGGATCTTGGAATCCATGGCGGGGACCACTCCCCTTGCCAGGGATGTCGATCAGGGGAAACCCTTTCCATACCTAGTGGAACCCTGGGCAAGGCCCAACACCTATGCCCATCGGATCGGCAGGGGGAAACCCCTCCCAAAATGCTTGGAATGTGATGCAATGTCATCCCTTTACGTCTTATTATGGGAACCAACAGATGATGTCTCAACAAACACCCAATCCGTACATTGGTCATGGTCATGGTTCTTATCAGATCCCTAAATAGCAACCTAACTTTTCTTGGCAACCTGGTGCTAATCAAACCCCGGGATCCTTTTTCCCCGGCTACAATCCAGGCTCCTTTTTCCATGGCTACAATCCACAACCTAAACTACCGTTTTTGGCAACCCTACACTTGCCAGATTTGACAAGGCTCTTAAATGACCCCATCTGTCACGATCTGAGTTGGCCTCCCATGCCGGCCAAGTTTCCTTCGGACATTCTAAAGTTCGAGGCCAAGCCTAATGAATATCCTGGAGATCACATGACTACTTTCCATATATGGTGCTTATCCAACTCGTTAAGAGATGACTCTGTTCAGTTGCGATTGTTTCAATGCACTCTCATAGGGAGTGTTGTGAAATGGTACATTGAGCTCAACCACTCATGATACTCTTCCTTCAATGAATTGGCAATGGTGTTGTGAAATGGTACATTGAGCTCGACCGCTCACGATACTCTTCCTTCAATGAATTGGCAATGGCTTTCCTAAACCATTTCCAATTACCTGTGAGATACAACATCGGCACAGAATTGCTGGCCAATTTTGAGTAGACAAAAGTGGACCATATCTCGGATCATATCCGAGAATGGAGACGCCGAAAGAATTTGATCAAAGTGTCAGTCCCACCAGCATTCCTGCTAGAGTGGTTCCTTAAGTCTTTGGTACCTAATTTATCTAAATACGTCGCAACGTCCAGAGTGTTTTCCGAGGAAAACGCGATAATGAGAGCGCAACAACTAGATCTAATTTACTCTCAATCTGGTTTACTCTATGAGATTTTTCTAGATGCACTGAGGTCAATCCTTGACAAAACCAGGCAAAGGTCTGGACCACATGTCGATGGCATTATTGGTTCAGAAAAAACCAAGCTCACTGATCCATTGACAAATCAATTGCAACAATTGTCGATACAACAGACATCGGCCAACCAAACCACTGGTTTGAATGCTCCCCCTACCCAAAAGTCATATGTACATAGTGTGCAAACAACCAACCCAAAGACCACCAAACAGCCTGATGGAAAGAAGAAACAATGGAAAAAGGGTAAGGGGGATAAGAAACCCACCGATAATGCTGGCAGAGGCGACACTGAAAAGAAGAA
The DNA here is from genome assembly GCA_032191745.1 of Picea mariana. Taxonomy (NCBI): domain Eukaryota; kingdom Viridiplantae; phylum Streptophyta; class Pinopsida; order Pinales; family Pinaceae; genus Picea; species Picea mariana. The sequence goes on along the minus strand of JASDQU010737131.1, from coordinate 200,775 downwards.
GTCAAAGTATCCTTGTAATATTTGCAAGGAAGACCACCCGACCCATCAGTGCCCTCAGCTTGCGGATGCCCAGAAGTTATTGGCACAACAACAGCCTACCGTGTTAACAAACCCATTCCCGCATGAGCAAAATATAACTCAAGCATCCTCGAGTGTGGAAGGGGGTAGTCAAGGACCCCTTCTGTATTCAAGTAATCCTTCGTCCACAAACGTCTATATGATGAAAGGTGATGCTTATATAATGACTAGAGCACATGATTACAGAAAGCCAGGGACCTCTGAGAAAGGTAAAGAAGACAAAAACCCACCTCTACCCCTTCATATTGAGAAGACGTTGGGTGAAACAAAGACACGCATCTCTGAAGGTGCGTTCAAAAAATATTCTTACAACCCAAACACAAGAGCTACCTAGAAATACTCTGTGGTGGAGAATTTATCACAAACCCCTTGTGTGATGTCTGCTTTGGAAGTCCTCCAGAGTTGGCCTTCCCAGAGAAAGGCCCTATTAGCTGCCCTAGGCTCTGCTGAGACTTTTAATCCAAGAATGATCATGCTTGATACCTCCAACTTAAAATCTCGTCTTCATTACCATGTCGATTTTCAGATAGTAGTGGCTTATACCATGAAAACTTTTACCTATAATATTTTTCGTACAGTGGTGGATGAGGGTGCCTCGACATGCGTGATGTCTTTGGCATGTTGGAAGGCCATCGGCCAACCTGTTTTGTCTCCATCGCCTACTCTCCTTATAGCTTTCGATGGTCATTCTTTCTGACCACATGGGATCATCCCCTTTTTCCCAGTGTAGTTGGGGGGAAAAACCATGTGTGTTGAAGTTGAAGTGGTCGATGTGTCCCTCAACTACAATATTTTTTTAGGCAGGAGTTGGACCCACACTATACAAGCAGTGGTCACAATAGTGTTCTGGGTCTTTTTGCTTCCTCACGAGGTCCAAAGTGTGACCATTGATCAACTATCCTTCTCTCATCCCGACCCTTCATCGGGAGTCTCCACAGTCCCGATGATTGATAACCCCTAGCCTGGCATCCTCAATGTAGGGGTTGGTTTGTGCCCATCATTAATGGGTACTTTCAATTACCTGCCTCCGACCAGCAATGTCCATTATATGATGATTGTCCCTGACCAGCCTCGGGCTGAAATTTTTCAAATATCATCATTTCGCACGATGTACTTTCACTATCCGTGGATCCTTCCTTCCCCATCCACTACGATGGAAGGAACAGAGTACCATGGCATGGCCATGCCTTTGTCCACGGCAGAAGTTGCATACTCGATCATTCAACGAGCTTCTGCCGACCCCGATTTGACTCTAGCACAAGAGTTAGATCCAGTGCTTGAGCCTATTTGGGATCAAGGTTCCCTTGCTGATACAAATTCTTTAGACTTAGTCTTTCCTTCAGACGAAGCGATTATTGAGGCAATCACTAGTCTGGACAGACCCTGGGATGATCTTCATCATAGATCTTACTTCCTCCCAGAGTTAAGACGAATTGAAGTAGGAGAATACACTCTGACCATGAATGGAGATAAAGATTGTCCTATCAATCCTTTGGCAACACATGTGGTTTACACTGAAGGAAATATGGAAACAATAGCTTAAACAATACCTATTGAAATCTCCAGAACCCCTGGCGTTGAGGAGAATATCTTCGTCAGAGCAAACTGCTCCCTTGAGGAGATTCAAATCTACACAGATTTATTTAAATAATTTTGCGACGTCTTTGCCTGGTCTTATGAGGAAATGTCAGGCATAGACCCAAGAATTGTCGAACATGAAATCATGACTTATATTGATGTCAAGACGGTCTGGCAAAAGCTTCGTCCGATCAATCCTAGGAAAGCATAAACTATCAAGGCTGAAGTAGAGAAACTACTTAAAGCTGGTTTCATCTACCCTGCCCAATTGACTCAATGGGCGTCGAATCTCATGCCAGTCAATAAAAAACAGGATACGATTCGTGTATGCACAGAATTCCATGACCTGAACAAGGCCTACCCAAAAGATAATTCCCCCACACCATTTATTGACCAAATAGTTGATGAATGTGCAGGCTGTGAGGCCTTTTTGTTCATGGAAGGTTTTTCGGGATACAATCAGATACAAATCAAACTCAAAGACCAACACAAAACCTCTTTCATTTGTCCATGGGGTACATTCGCTTATCATAAGATGCCTTTTGGTTTGAAAAATGATGGAGCTACATTTCAACGAGCCATGTCTTTTTCTTTCAATGATCTCAAACACATAGTTGAGGCTTACCTCGATGATTTAGCGTCACGATATCGCAAGAGAGTTGATCATCCAGAACACCTCCGACTTATCCTTGAACGATGTCGCTACTACCGAATTTGCTTGAATCCAAACAAGTGTATTTTTTGTGTCACATCAGGCTCTCTGTTAGGTTTCATTGTTTTGAAAACAAGGATCATGGTTGATCCTCTCAAGGATGAGGCAATAGTTCAATTGCCTCCTCTGTGCACCATACCTCAGCTTCAGAGTCTGTAGGGAAAAGTGAATTTTCTACAACGTTTCATCGCAAACTATGTTGATATCACAAAGGGTTTTATGCATTTATTGAAGAAGGACGTTCCTTTTCATTAGGACGAAACTGCTCAATGCTCTTTCACAGCATTGAAAAGTGCCCTCATATCAACCCCTCTGCTTCGACCACCCAATTATAATAAAGATTTCCTATTATAATTGGCCACTGCAGAGTCGACCATCAGTATGGTCTTAGTTCAGGAGGATGATTAACTCTCAGAATACATGATTTATTACCTGAGTCGAGGCCTAGTTGGACCGGAACTCAATTATTCCCATATCGAAAAACTTGTGTTGGTAGCAGTTCATGCTGTCCAACGGTTCCGCCATTATATTTTGTTTCATAAGACCACTGTCATTGCTGTCGTGAATCCATTTCAATACGTATTGACACAACGATTCATCGGTGGAAAAATCAGTAGATGGATAGTTATCCGCCAGGAATTTGACTTGAATCCATTTCGGCAAAATCCAAAAATTCGATGGTCTTCGCAGAACTCATATCGGAACTTCTGGTCGAATCAGGGGATGTTATACCCGACGAGTCACCTATCAAAGGAGACATGTTTTTAATCATGTCTTCTGACCCCTGGTATGGATATGTGATTTTCTACCTCTAGACTTTGAAGTGTCCCGCCTCAGCCTCTCGTGATGAGTGTTTCCATATATGCCATCAGGATAAGAATTATCTCATACTCGAGGACACATTGTATCGTCGAGGTGTAGACTGCATCCTTCACCGATGTCTCACTCATGAAGAAGAGGAAATCAGTCTTAACAATTGCCACACTGGAGCATGTGGTGGTCATTTTTTTGGGTTGGAAACAACCCAAGAGATTCTACAAGCCGGTTACTTCTGGCCAACATTAATCAAAGATTGTGTTGAATCGGTTAAGAAGTGCCACCCATGTCAAATCGTCTCTCGGAAGATGAGGGCACACCCCGCTCCCATGTTTTCTCATTATTACCATTGGTCCCTTCACTAAATGGGGGATTGATTGCACTACATTCAACCCCCCTTCAGTAAGGGGGCACCACTATATCATCGTAGCGGTAGACTACTTCACCAAGTGGGTCGAAGCTATGCCAATGTTCAAATATGATGGGGAGACAACCGCTCTCTTTTTGTTCAACCAGATAATCGCAAGGTTCGATGTCCTGAGAGATATTGTCACTAACCATGGAAGTTGCTTTCAGAATAAAATGATGATCGAGTTAACATCAAATCTTGGGTTGAGGCAAGAACATTGATCA
>JASDQU010737131.1:123072-163915 GCA_032191745.1 Picea mariana | reverse complement strand
ATCAGAGTGGAAAATCTCAGGAGGTATAGCACCTTCGTGACATCGTTAACATAGAGCATAGGAGTTTGTGTATTAGAAATTTCAAGCAGGAGATACAAGTGCAAGTGTCCGAGGATAAGTTCTGAGAAAGGAGCTTTAGTCTTCTGAAGGAATCCTCGAGTAGGAGGAATCAACAGTCAGGATTCACAGAGGACAACTATGAAATCTCTCCATCCATCAGATCTCGAGAAAGTTGCGTCGGTTTTAGCCCCACCAAGCAGAGAAGGAGCCATGGAGTCATCGGGACTCAGTTCATCGGAGAATCAGGGTTCCCGGAGGGAAGATCCTTGTGCAAGTTGAAATCACAATTTGCGATTTCCCGAGGAGATCAGAGCCGTCGATCACAGTAGGGATGCGTGGCGAGAGATCTCGGAGAGTCAGGGTTCGGTATCTCGAGGTTCTCACATACAACGGAATCACTGCATTAGAAACCGCGATTTCGTGATATACGACAGAGTGGAGAAGACAGTGGTGACGTGGAGGACAAGTGGCATCGCATATCGGGGTTCGGGACTTGGAAGGGTCTACGAAATTGTGCAACAGGAATCGAGAATTCCTGAACGCGATTTCCCGATTTCCACGGGAGTGTGGGTCACAAGCACCTAGTGTAGAGGACAGGTGGCATCGGGAATCAGAGGATTGGAGATCCTACGAGTGTAAGTATTTCACATTTCGATTCCTTGAAGTCCGAATTTTCGATAGGGGAAAAGGACCGTGGTCCTATGGACTAGCAGGTCACTCGCGAAGGAGTTAGCCAGAGGAGCTAAGGGTGCAGAGAGTGCCATCGCTGATCGAGAATTGGGGAACCATGAGGTGAGTGATTCACTACCTCGCAAATGCCAATTTCCCGACGGGGTAATTCCTGATAAGGAGCAAGGAAGCTATGGGTGAGTAGTCATCAGGATTCGGGGATTGATAAGACCCGATTCCGTGAGTTCCAAGACTCGCGATCACGCAAGCTCCGATTTCTCGATAGGATACGGGGAGATCATCGGGGGAGCATCCTGTGGGTGCAGAAAAGTCCCGATAAGGGATTTGAAGAGCGGTTCAACTCTTCGGGCCTAGGAAAGAGAAGGTCCTGGTGGGAGCGGACGTGTCGTGGGTTGGCGTGTTTGCGTCAAGTAGTCTTCCAAGAGTTCCTTCATACACTCAGTCTTCCCATTGATTTGCAGATGGTAACTTGAGCTCCACAACAACTTCATCCCAATGAGTTTGAATAACTCTATGCAAAAACATCTTATGAGTCATGTATCTCTATCCAACACAATACTCAAAGGAAGACCCCAAAATTTCACCACTTCTTTCAAGCTACAAGGCATATTTGTTGCAACAAAGATGGCATATTTAGAAAAATGATCAATCACAACCATGATTCCATTATACCCTTGTGTCATAAGAAGTTGTGTGATGAAGTCCATCAAAATGCTTTCCCAAGGTATCTCTAGAATCAGTAAAGGCTACAATATATTATCTTGAATTTTGGTATCCACCTTATCTTGTTGAAAAACAATACAAGTTTGGACATACTCCTCAATCTCACACCTCATATGCTCCCATTAATATCCTCATTCTAGCAATGCCAATGTTCTTTGTTATCCTAGGTAGCTAGCCCAAGGTGACTCATGGAATTCCCTTATGAGCTCCTTGTAAAGGTTATATGACTTAGGCACATATATGTGTTCACCAAAATACAAGAATCCTTGATCCATCCAAAACCTATGCGTCTTTCCTTCCTTCACCCACTTCATGATGTTCATTGTTGTGAGATCACTTTTAAATCCTTCATAACTCTATCAAAACTTGAACTTTAACTCCCATTGGTGTTGGCAGCTCATGCTCCTCCAGAGTAGTGAGTTTTTCCTTCCTACTCAAAGCATCCATGGAAGCATTCAACCTGCCCAACCGGTACTCAATGGTCATGTCAAATTCTACCAAGTATTTCCATCGTGCCTACTTGGGTGAAAACTTGGATTGGGTGGAAAATTAACTCATTGACATATTATTCGTCTTTGCCACAAACGGTTTTCCCAACAAGTAGTGTCTCCATTCTTGTAGGAAATGTCTGACCACAGTCACCTCCTTCTCATGAACCTTATACCTCCATTCATGATATTGTAGTTTCTTGCTATCGTAGGCTACCAGGTGGCCCTCCTATGACAAAAATTCACCAATGAAAAAGATTGAGGTGTCCATATGCACCTCAAACTACTGCTCAAAATCAAGTAGCTTCAACATAGGTGATGTAACAAGTCTATGTTTTAGCTCACAAAATGTATCTCTACACTTATATGACAAGTTCCATGGCTTGTATTTCTTCAACAAGTCACTCAAAGGTGTAATGATATTGGAATATCCCTCCAAAAATCTACAATAGTAGTTGGCCATCTTAAGGAAGCTCCTCACTTCATGAATTGTTCATGAATCCTTCTAGTATTCAATCGCTCTAACCTTCACAATGCCCATACAAATACATCATTGTCCAATCCAATGGCCCAAGAATAGTATCTTAGATTGCCCAAAAAAACACTTGGATTTCTTTAGGTATAGCTAATTCCTCCACATCACCTCAAAGACCACCACCAAGTACTTCTTGTGCTCTTCCATATTTTCATTGAACACCACAATATCGTCCAAGTAGACTACCATGGACTTGTCCAAGAATGGTTGAAATACATCATTCATCAAAGTGAAAAAAGTGGTTGGAGTGTTGCACAAGCCAAAAGGCATCACTAGAAACTCAAAGCTTCCATACCTTGTTACCATGGTCGTCTTCACCTCATCTCCTTCCACAATTCGCACTTGATAATACCCCTATCTTGAGTCAATATTAGAGAAGACTTTGGCCTTAGCCAACTTGTCAAAGAAATCCTCAGCTAGAGGTAACAGATATCAGTTCTTCATGCCCTATTTGTTCAAGGATCTATAGCCCAAATGCATCCTTAGCTCCATTGTGTCCTTCTTTTGGAAGAGGATCAACACACCATAAGGTGACCTAGAAGGTTGAATGAACCCAAAATCAATCAACATTGTCAAATTCCATCTCAATTCTTTCAACTCAGGCCTGAAAAGTTGGTAAGGATCCTTTGTTGGTGTTTGCAACCCTCACTCTAGCTCTATACATCGGTCAATAGTGCACCTAGGTGGGAGCACTTTTGGAAACTTGTCCAAAATGTTGTGTGCAAATTCTTCCAACACATTGGTGAGTTATGGCAGAATAGGCATCCCCACTCCACCCTCTTCAACTTCCCCCATAATTGCTGCATAAATATATGGCTTAGGTCACCTTGCTTCCCTCTTCATGCCTAGTGAAGACATGAACTACACTTTTCCACCCAACTTCCTTACTGTTGTGCACATAATTTCCAAGCCTTATACTCACCCAGTGTCACCAATTTATCCATGAATGGAAAGAGAACAGAACATGTCCTCTTAAGGAATTATTTCCCAAGGATAATCTCAAAATTGTCCATAGGAAACACTATAAAATATGCTCAACCTTTCCATTTGTCTAGGTGAATGTTAACCGAGGAGGTGACCCCAGTTGCCACCTTTGCCTTAGAGTTCATTGCCTTCATCGTAGCTTCGCATGAAGTAACTCTAAGTCCCATATCCTTTTCCAAATCTATCCTTAGGAAGTTATGTGAGGCAACAGAGTCAACTAGTGCCTGGACCATCCTCCCATTGATGATCAAATTGATGAAACACAATCTATGGTCACTTTGACCTTGGTTTCCATCCAAGGCACCAATCGTCTGCAACCTTCCGTTTGTAGGATATTCTTGCACAATTGGTTAATTCAAATGAACAAAAACAAATCGAACAAGAACTCACATTATCTCTATTCGAAACATGTTGTTGATGGGTACCAAATAGAAAATCCTTGGAAAGGTTTTTTGGGGATCGTTTCATTCCAACTTCTCTTGTTCCTGAAACAGTCTATAATGCATCTTTTAGTACTGCAGTGTGCAACTTCACCCTGAAAAAGTGTGTTCTAAGTTGCAATGGGATGCTTGGCTAGGATGCTCCTGAGGCAGCCACTACTTGTCTCGACATCTCAACATCATCCTCTAACCTTGTCCAATGTCCAACATCATATGGCATTGTCCATTCCCTCTAGGAACCAAATCATTTCATCTCTTGGGCAGAGTGTGGTCTACAGAAGCATCCAATCATTCTAGACTCCATCTCAATCGATAGATGATAAAATTGCAGCCTCAAATATATCAAGTCACCCTCTCAACCGTGTTGTCTCTTACAAGGCATGGTGAAGTGCACCCAACATGACCATGAAATCCACTATGTGGAGGAGTTGAGCGCTGATACCACCTATCATGCACCTAAGAGTCCTTCTCGAAATAGTATTCTTCGCCATATCCTAGTAGTGTGGCACTTTTGAGTCTCAAACATGGTGATTTGACCAGCCCACATCTTACTACACTCAGACTATGCCTCTTCACAAAAGGCATGTCCATAACCAATCTTGAGCTACAACGAGTCAAGTCGCACACTTCAACTCTACACGTTAAGCAATCTAGGTGCACGCCAACCGTGGCCAACTTCCCCAACAGTACTTAAATAGTTTGGCAATTCATGCAAGTTAACACAAGTATACAAGTACATAAGAGAACATGCGATACATGATAATGGCACAACTATTATGTTTGGGTGGCACCAAGATGTGGCTGAGACTCATATAATAATATTGATACAAGATGTTTACAAGTTACAATACATGTATAAGAGGGGAGCCGCAACTCATTACAATGTTACAAAGAAACTCGAGCAAGTCGACTTCTTAACTTGTTTTCCATCTTTGCATGATCAACCCCTTGTTGCAATTGCAGTTTTGCCCCTCGTAGATCTAGGATCACTCGATTGCTTCTGGCAACTTGTTCGACTTCTTCTTCCTTGTTTTCTCTACTTTCCTTCCATTAAGCGTGTCTCCTTGGTTCGCTAATGCATCAAGTCTCTGTGCTTGTATTGGTAGAGCCCTCCTGCCATCTATGTTGGAGGATTCACACCTTTGCTTTGCTCTTTTCTTCTTAGTTATGAAATATGAATACAAAGAAATGGGCATTCAATATGGAAATGCATGGACATTATGGCCAATATGGTTGCTATAATATCTTATACTTCCTCTATTTCTCCATCTCATTGGTCTATTCTCCTATAAAACAATACTCAATAAATTAAGAATGTAACCCATTCCTTTCCTAACAACTTAGTGTAATGTTTCACATAGCCCCATAACAATCTAAATCTATGATTAAAAATGCGTTTTTACCAAAGTTATGAAATTGTGTACGTTGTGACAACGAGGTTAGAATGAATGTGGTCTTTCATAATATTCATTGTCCTCGAACCCTATGGACATTGGGTATTTTTGGTGAATCAATAAGTGGGTACATTGCAGGTGTGTAACCAAACGTCTACCTCGAGCTTTGGGTAGACTATGGAGGTCTTATAGTGGCCACTTACGACCGACACTAACCATTTAGGTGTGTATCGACGTATGACTTAGACTATGGAAATCATCCACGCCTCGAATGTAGGAAGAGATTTTGGAATTTGTGGCTTACAATGGGACCATAAGAGACTATTCACGCTTCTATGGAATTTCTCGTTTACCATGGGACGATAAATTGTGTAGAATTAGATCAATGGAACAAACAAAACTATAGGGAAATAAAATTCAAAGTCCAACATTATGCGTTTGACATATAGTATGCAAGAATTTCACTTTGAAGTTTTTTTTTTTCAAAGTCCATCATTTGCGGTCCACACATGGTATCAACAAATTCAATTCACGGCCTTCGTTTGAACTTTTCTAAGTGGGATTTATTTATATTAAATACCTTACCTAAGGCTGGTCACCGTAATCGTGGTCATACTTTTCCTTATATTCCTCCTTCAATTATAATAGAATTGTACTTATAAACCCCAAAATTGAAGATTCTTAAGCTTTCACATGCACGCACACTCTAATGGATTACACCCTTCACATTAAAGACTCCATTCAACACATCCTTGCAATATAATTACTCCAATTATATTTCATTTTAAGATTCCAAACCAACTTACCATCTTATTTTGAGAAATATAAACAAATAAAAGCTAAAAACATGCGCTTATTTTTTTATATTTTTAAATGTATTTAATTTATTTAAAAAAATAATTTTGATAAGGATGGTTTCTATATTATTTTTTGGTTTTTTAATGAAATTTGTGGATATAAATTTGGACAAAATAACTGTTTTTATTGTTTAAATTACATTTTTAATGTATAAATAAATTTAATTTGCTAAAAAACTCATAAAAATATTTCTATTATACAAACTTCACTCAAATCTATAGGTCGAACCACTCTTCAAGAATTTAAAAAAAAAAACAAAAAATAAAACAGTTAGACTAAGCTCGAGCAAAATTCTTTATCGTGACAGCAGTTATATATCACATCGATTAGTATGCATTGCTTTATATAAGCTCTTGTGTAATTTATTGTATTCTCCATAAAGGAAAATCTTAAACGTAAGGCTCACCCAACGTCAAGGATAATGGTAGATAAATTGATTCCTTTTCGTGTTTGATGTGAAAATTTGGGATGGCTACTTGGCATGTTAATTTGATGATGTCATGTTTATGCCTTTTATTTTTATGATACATTATTAATTTTAGATAAATTGATTCCTTTTGTTGTTTTATGTGAAAATTTGGGATGGCTACTTGGCATGTTAATTTGATGATATTATGTTTACGTTTTTTTTTATTTAATGATACATTATTAATTTTTGGTGCTCTATGAAGGATGTTAATTTTTGTTTCCTACTTATTATTTATTGCTTGAAGTAATATGTCTTTGTTACATAAAGTAAAAAAAATATTTAAAAATTAAAAATAATGAGAATTAATATTTTTATTTAAATTTGAATGTTTTAATAATAATAATAATCTATTTTTAAAGTTACGATTAAGCATTAAATATTAAATGCTAAGTTGGATAGTGCAAGTTAATTCAATAGAAAATAAACTAGGTTATAGTTTGACGTAATGGAATGACCAACTAAGTAAAATAGCAAGACTAACGACCAAAAAATAACTTACATTTAACTAGATAAATGCTATAAATACTAAGTTGTATATTGTATATAAGTTGTGTTGTTGATCAATATTGAATTTTAACTAGGTAAATGATATAAATACTAAATTATGTATTTTATATACGTTGTGTTGTTGATCAATATTGAATTTTTTAGCTGTATGCTCTAATAAAATTTTAATTTCTTGGTTGTATGTTATAATAAATTTAAAATGTTAGGTTGAATGTAAATATGGTACTTAAAGTTATAGTATCAAGGAACAACTTTGTATTCATGTAATGTTTGGGTGCATTTTTTATCCATGTGAATATCGGTGGCTACCCACCTCTTCCACTGACTCGACGATTATCTATCTTCTTGGTAGTTTTTCTACATTTTTTTGGGTCCCAATTTTTTGGGTCGTTTTGAAGCCCTAAACGGTGTTTTCGGACATTCAGAGGGCCTAACGTTGCTATTGAAATACCTTGGCTCCATCAAAAAATTGTAATCCTTGGATATTTCTTTCCAACAATCTATCGTGTGCCCCAAATGTAGGTCATATGAAAAAGTCGTGCCACGGGGAAGTTGATGTATCAACTAACCACCTTGAGGCCCATAATAATTTTGGCATTTCATTTTCTAGAGTTAGGGATTTTATGTTTAGGGTTTTTACCTCTTTGCTTTTTAGGCTTCATGATAAAAGGCCCTTTTCAGACTCTTTGTAATTATCTTTTTGCAACTGAGCATAGATGACATCTCTTTCTCTTCAGAGATAAGCTACCACCATTCTAGCCAATTTGTGTTCTAAAATATACTACTATTTTATTCATTAATAGAAATTAGGTTTCAATGTATTGTTGTACTTTCTATATTTTTGTGTGTTTTCTTTTTCGTTCTCAATATAATCTATGATCTGAAATCCTTAGATGTCAAATTACTCTTAAACACGAATCAACATCTAACCCGATTCAGAATTATCTTTGATCATCTTTGACAGATTTGAACTACACATGTGAATCTTCTTACTAATCCAAAACTCCATAAAATGATGAATAACTTGCAGAATAATGAGAAATAACACAACGAAAAATAAAATAACTAATCAGACAATATTTGACGACGGAGTTCACCTCTCCTAGGTTACATCTTCAGATCCCTTTTAATAGTGAGATCACTCTTCATTAATTTCAAAATGCCAAAATTATAATGAAATGGAATTACAAATGCCAAATTTGAAGTCACTCTTCAATTATGTTGCTCAACCCCAAAAACATAGGTTACCATTGAATTCCTCTCGAAATTCTAAGAAAAATGAGTATAAACTCGACTATGTTCTAAACAGACTCTCAATGACCCTCTTTTACACACCAAATGATGCATTATGGCTCTCATACATGAAAATATGAACTAAGAATTTCATAGGCAACACTTTAGGACAAAATAGAAATTACCATCATATTTCTCTCGAAAAACTGAGAAAAATGAGTGTAAACATGACCATGTTTGGACACAGTGCTCAAAGACACTCTTTGGCATGCACTTAGAGACATATTACTACTCATGTACTTGAAAAAATCCACCTCGAGATCTGTGCTAGTATCTGCATGCAATTTCATGCACCATACTCTATTGTATTGTACTATCCTCGATCCAAGCACCAGTTTAAATAGGTTAGGTTGACCGAACTCTATGTAGTGCACTTAAATACTATTTTTTTCGTTGGTTATAACAAGCAACACATGTGGCATATTGGTCGAATTTTGGTTGATATTTCATTGGAATATATGTGGGTAGGTCGAGGGTTCAAACCTCATCGATCCCAACAAATTTTGATCTATAGGCCAACTTGGTCTTTGCGAAGGTGCCACGTGGTGCCACCTGATTGGTCCACGTGGCAGCCTATGATTGGTCGCCAATGCAAACTATACCCCCTTCCATGTGGCACTACCATATTAACCCACATGTTGTATGGCCCTGCCACGTCACTAACCACTATACCTTCCACATATCCACCACATCACTATATGGTAGGCCACGTGTCACCGTTTCAGTGATACCACGTGGACCTTACAGTTTCCATGCCATCCGTATGGATGCCACATACAATTTCCAACTAGTCCAACTGGAGGCCAATTTGTACAAAACTGGGTGACACGTGGCAGCCCCTCATGTTTCCATGTCATCATATTGATGTCACCTTTCCATGTGTCACTCTCTGAGCTTTCCACTTTTCATACAAATGTTGATGTCATTCTGCCATGTCGATTGTACAAAAGGACATGTTTCATCCTATGATTTTTCCAATTCCAGTTGTATGTATACCACATGGTAGCCTGTCATACTGCCACATGAACATGCTAACATCATCTATATGGATTTCCTTGTCATCATTTTTCCTAATTTTACTAAAAAATTTAAAGGCCATAAATTTCTCATACAATTTCCATTTGAAGTGATTCACACATTGTTGGAAATCTCTCACCGAGCTCTATGCAATGAAGTCATTTTCAAAGGAATTTGAGATGATCAATTTTTGAGCATTTTGGATCCTCCTGGATCAATCTAGATCAATGGTATCAAAGCAGTTCATTCCTTATTATTTCTTGGTGCATGTCCCCGATGAGGTCAAGGTAGAGAGTTGGGTCTCAAGCTAGTTTCACATGGGGATGACTTCTCTTGTCGGCTCGAGAAACCTCCCATGGAAGAAGAAAAGAGTGATGATGGAACATGAGATCTTATCAAGATGTTTCTCAAGGAATTGATTGCATGGAAAATGAACGAGATGATTGAAACCCTCACCTAGATCCTTTGACGAGTGCCAACAATGGGTGAGGCACCTTTCACAAGAAACCATTTCGGAGGTGCAACACCCTTCAAGGTACAAGTTAACTTTAATACCCATTTATTTGATGTCTAGATATATGCAGATGCTTTGGAGAAATGGTTAAATCTATTAGAATTTTATTACTCTATTCAAAAAATTTCCGACACCGAAAATATTACCTTCACACTCCTTAAATCCCTTACCCATATCAAATATTGGTGGGAAATTTATTGGGAGAGATACAATGAAGACAAGTCTATGGAATTTAAGAGAGGACCCACTTTGCCAACCTTTTTTGATGTTCTCAAGGAGGAATTCTACCTTGTTGGAAACTATGATGATTAGTACATCAGATGGATGACTCTGGGTTAGGAGGAGACTAGATGGTGTTGGGGTACACCAACATCTTCCATACCTTGCGCTCAAAGCTAGGTATCAGAGACTTTGAGAGGCACCTGGTTTTGAAGTACCATAGTGGCCTACATAGGTACATACAAACTAAGATGGATTTCTTGGACATCTCCTCACTAGGAGCCACTTATCGATATGCTATCAAAATTGATTATAAATTTAAGCAGTGAAATAAGCGAGAGTTCATGTATGCAAATTCGCAACAACATGAATATGGTAAATGTGGCCCTAACTCACAAAAAAAGGGACATAGAAAGGAAAGCCAAACTTAAGAGAACCATTCCAAGAAGTAGGCAAATAAGGGTAATAGGAAGATGAAGAAGGACATTGGAAATTGGTGTGAGTTCCACAAAATCCCCTGACACAACACTGATACTTTTTTCTCGAAATATTCATTGTTGTCTGAGCATAAAGAAAAGGAGTTGGACCCTAAATCAAACTCTAATTTGGAACAAGGAAAGCATATCATTGATGCAAAACCCTATGCTACCATTGCAACCAAAACAGTCCAACCATACGAGTCAGAGGATATTGAGGAGAGGTAATGCCTCTTCCTTCACAAATGTGGGTGAAGGGGACCCTACTACATTTCATTGTTGACAACGGGAGCCAGAAGAACGTGATCTCATACAAGTTCATCAAGAGACTGAAGCTGCCAACAATTCCACACCCTCAACCATACACCATTGGTTGGTTGAGCTAGAGATGAGACCTTCACGTTAGCCAATAATGTCTCATTTCCTACAACATCAATCCCTTAAAAGATGAGGTACTGTGTGATGTTTCCCTACTTGAAATTTGTGATGTTATTTTAGGACAACCTTATATGTGGAAGTGTCATGTTTTTTATGAGTCATGACCTTGTAGTGTCCATTATTACGTTGGGAAGTCAACCCTACAGGGTACCAACGGTAGTTTCAACTACTGCAATTTCATTGATCTCAATGAAATAGTGTTGGAAGTTAATCTCTTAGAATGCAATTTTTTTTCTCTTCATGGTCCAAATAGAAGGTGAATGAAAAGTCACTACAATTTCCACATCCTCTGCACATGATCTATCTACACAGTAGAATCAAGTGGACAAGGTTGTAGCGGAATATAGAGATATCTTCACTTCACCTATAGGGGTGCCTCTACACTGTCAGGTCAAACATTCCATTGAATTGATACATGGTGTGCCCTTACCTAATGGTCCAATATATAGGCGCTCTTTTATGGAGAATGAGGAAATGAAGCATCATATTCACGAGCTCATCCACAAGGGCCGCATTTGACCAATCTCCTTGCATTTTGGGAACCCAACTGTGTTGGTACAGAAGAACAATGGGACATGGTGACTTTGTATTGATTATAGACCCCTAAAAAAATTATTGTCAAGAACCTATACTCAATCCCCTAGATTGATGGTATTATTGATCAACTTAAGGTTGCTAAGTTCTTTAGTAAGATTGATTTTAAGTTCGGCTACCACTAGGTTCCAATAGAACAAATCGATGTATGGAAAATAACCTTCAAATATAAAGAATACATTTTTGAGTGGTTGGTCATGCATTTTGGCTTGACTAATGCTCCAATGGAATTCATGAGGATTGTTGGGCACTGGCCCAGTTTTGGGAGAAAATCACTATGTGGGAGAAATACATCACGCAGGAAAAGCAGCACGTGTAATACATATGTGCATGTAGAAGAGGAAAGCATGTTAGGCACGCATGCAAGAATACCTAGCCATGATAGGGTTAGGGTTTTGGTAAGAAGATGTAATGGCTGGTAAACCAAAAACATGTATAATTAGGTACCTAGGAGGTCTAGGTCGAGTCGGGGAGTTTTGTTCATTGTTACTATGTCGTTCGAAGACCGAATGACTGTAAGTCTGATCTATGTTGTACTTTGTTGAGTTGAGGAGAGGGAAGAAGGTAGATCTTGAAGGTTAGATCATAGGGTGAGGAGCCTGGTGTGATGTAGTCTGCCTCATTGTAGATCTCGACCTGTTTTATGGAGATTTGTAATGCGCACGATGTTGTAGTTTTGGGAACACTAGAAATAAGAGAAGAGAAGCCAAATATTTGTGGAAGTATCCCAGGAGGGGTGAACCATGGTATAGCATGTGTTATGTGATTGATTGTTATGTATTTTCTGTATTGTCAATGACTAGATGTTATATAATTGCGTGAATGACTAGTTAGATCTGTTATTTTACATGCATGAATAAGAATGACAAGGTATTCAATATAAGTTGAATGTTAAAGTAACAAATGAAGATCCCAGAGTTTAATCCTAGATCCCCACTTATTCCTAGGCTGCAAGCACTTGAGCGTTGCATCCACCAATAGAACTATCTTGGTTGAGACTGCGCAGTGCATTTTGTGTATTGTGTTTCCTTCTGGTTTACTAGAGGGGTCAATAGTTTTAAAGGGGTTTTGTTGGAAACCATGGTAGACCTGAACTTGGGTCAACCCAAGAAAGGTAGTAAGAGAGAAGTTAAACCAACAAATGGTTTTGTTGCTGGTTGGAACATAATGGGATTGAGTTAATGATATCTGCCGAAGAATCGTGAAAAGAATGTCAGATATGGTGAGGAATTGTTAAAAAGAATGAGATTATAAAAGGGGATGTTTAGACCATGGAACCCAATGAAGGCGTAGATCGAGAGCTGGTTGAAAACAAAGTAGATGGAATTTGTGCATAAAGATAACAAAAAATTGAAGTTAACATCGTGCAAATATTTGGACAAGTACGTATTTAGCGACTTGCATGAAGTATTTTTATGTGATTTCCTGCATGTGTTGCAAGAGTGGATATTGAGGCTGAAAGGCAACCACCCTACAAATCGGATCAGACAGCTAGAGTGGAATTCTATGGAGATCACGCATTTACAACAAGTTGAAAATAAATTTACATGCATTGTAGATTTCTGGTTAGACAACATTATTGCAGGATTTATCACAGAATTTGTAGTAGATACTGCGAAGTCTTACATTCCAGTAGAGAAAAATTTCCTAAAGGGACCTAGAGGTAGGTATATCAGATCGTTGTATACTTCCATCAAGGTGTTACTGTATAACAAAGTTGTAATGACAATGGCATCAGAAAACTAAACTTCCCTATGTTCATGGGAGAAGCACTGACAAGAGACAAAGAGATGGATAAAGGAAAGAAGGAGGAGGCCTTGGATCCAATCATGATGGAGGAAGACTAGATCAAGCAGATCATGGCAACAACTAGAAGAATGCATAGTGGATCACCCTACCAATACAAGATGAACCATAAGAAGAGAGCCATAGTCGCGAGGGAAGGCTTGGCAAGTGATGAAGAAGAGGTAGAGGATCTATGGGCTATGGAGCAGATTGAGGAAATCCTACATGCGACATATGAAAGGAAGACAAGAGGTCCAAGGGTAGGAACTAAAGGAAGAAATAATATCCATATGAGTGTCAGTGTGGAACCCATAAACCCATGTTCGACCAATACACTAGAGAGAACACCACCGTTTAGACAACCAAATTTCAGTGGAAGAAACACATTAGGAAGTACATATACACAGGGAGAAACAACTAGGGGAGCTATTTTAGGAAGCATTAGTCAAGGATCTACATCGTGAGGAGGTAGTAGTTCATCATTCAGAGTGACAGGACATGATCCCACCATCAGGTTACCAAAATTCAAGGGAAAGGCATCGAAGGACCCTGAGAAGCACTTGTTCATCTATGAGAAGATATGGGAAGCAAAGCATATCACAAACGAGGATACAAAACTTGTGAAGTTAGCTATCACAATAAGAGACTGCACATTGGAATGGTACATGAGGCTAGCTACAAACAATTCACCAGGAAGAACCAGAACGATTGTGGATATCAAGAAGCTATTGATAAATGAATTCCATAAGCCTAGATGATGCAGGAGCATCATACAAAGCCAAAGCTGAAGCACGCACCTAGCCAAGGAACAGTTGGATGTGCATATGGGAAAAGGAGCATGCTTTTATGAAGACGTTTTAAATTTTGAAATCTGAAGCATTAATGTAATAGCTAGGAAAAGGCATACTTTCATTTATGTCTTGGAGATATGAACGGATCTAGAGAGATTACTCTCATCTGCTGGATGTATTAGGCATTTAAGTCTGTTAATGTAAAGTAGGTAGATATGAATGTTAGATTAGACAGTTTTAGAAGCATAGGAGGGAAACCGAATATAGACACCCTCACCTTTGTTTTATTGTAAATTTTAGATGATCATTCAGAATTTAGAGAGATGGAGAGCTATAGAAGAGAGCTGTAGAGAAGAACCCATGTACAGGAGCATTTGAGTTAATATATGAAGCTTTGAATCAACTTTCATGGTGTTGTGATGCTTACTGTTTACAATTATTGAATGGTATGTTTACAGTTGCTTGTTTCTCTGTTAGGCTTTTATTTCAATATTGTAGCGTGTGTGGGATTTCATGGTGAATGTATGAAGTCTGAGAGAGGAGAACAATGAGTTTCAATTGTTTCTCTTCCTGATAATACCTGCAAGGAGTGCAGTGAACGTCTGCAAGGTGTGCGTTGACGAGGGTTTGAGTTTATCTCAGAAATCTCAGGAGAGATACCGTTGTTCTCATAACCGCTGAAGTGCAAGTGAAGCACAAATCCGTGCAAGGTGTGCACAGGTTGGTTGAATCCTTAGAACTTATCAACTAAGGGGAAGGTTGAAGGGCCACTATTGCAAGGACTGCATAGGGTTAGAGACTCAAATAACGAGAGGTTATTTGAAGGTTTGCCGCAACGAGTGCGAGTAGGGACCCTTTTGGAAGCTTGAGTTTATAAGTGAAAGATCAAGAGGGATTTAACCTTTGAAGTGTTCGAAGGGAGACGAGGACAAAATCATCTCATAGAAGTTAAGTTCAGGAGGGAGAACACCAAGTCGTTTGGACAGAAGTACTCGAGGAGTGCATCTGGTGGTCAGAATTCTCTGTGGAGAACTCGCGAAGTCGCGAGGACCATCGGATCCAGAGGAGTTGTGAGGTGGTTAAGAGTTGGATGAATCTGCCACTTTGACATTAAGAATAAACGTGAACCATTGATCGTGACCAGTTCATTCCGCCAGATCATTTCAGAAATTTGGGATCCGTAAGTTTAGAGTGCAGATCAAAATCCTTGGTCACTCTAACACCTGAATCACAAAAAGGATTGCTAAGGGTGAAACTTCGGTATTTCGGGGTTCGGCATACCGGAAATCTCGACGAAAAAGAATCGGGACCATTGGAACTGAAAACCCCAAAGTCACAAAACATGACGTGCCTTTGGTGAGAAACATCGGCATTTTGGCATTTCGAGGTTCAGCATTTTGGAAACCCTGATGACAAGGAGCCGGGGTGCTTTGCACTAAAAACCCTGAAGTCGTGAAATGCGAAGTGTCATTGGAGTGGAATCCCAACATTTTAGCATTTTGGGGTCCAGGAAGTAGAGGAGACAACTGATTTTTGGAACCGAGATTTTCAAACTCTCGGTACACGAAATCCCGAAAAAGGGTCACTATTTTGGAATTTGGGAATTGGCACGACGAGTGAGTCGGGGTCGAGAACCGTGAACTCTCGATACACGGAGTTTTGAAAGGTCATCAATCGCACATGCCATGAGATGTTGATCCCATTTCGGCATTCTGGAATTTCGAAAGTCGGGGAATCATAAGGCAAGAGGAATGATTGTTGGGTCGTTCACTCAAGTTTCGAAAACCCAAACTTCGTGGCAACAAGTGGTGTGCATTGGAGTGGTTAACCCTCATTGACGATTTTCATTTCAGCATTTGTCGAGAGATGTGGGGATATATCAGGACTCTCCAACTCTCGAAACCCGAAGTCCTTTGTGGCTTAAACAAAGGGTCTGACTAACCCTTGGGGTGGTTTTAGTAAAGATCCTGTGCGGATCTCAGCCCGAGGGCAGGGGGTCTACGTCAGTGTGGTATTAAAGCTTAGAACAAATTCTTTTCTTTCTGTAGCAGAGAGAAAAGAGAAAAAATTTAATCCATACCGTCGAGAAGAAGAGATAGGCCAATGCCTGATTCAGTAGTGGAAAGAGAAATGTGGGAGCTACGTTCTAGGCTTGATGCTATGGAGACAACACAGAGGCTCATAGTCGACGGCGGGGATATCAGCCAGGCCAAAAGTGAAAATTAAGCTGGAAACGAAGGAGAATAAGTTGCAGTCAAAGATGCTACAGAGGAATGCCTATTCAGGGCTGTTGCAAGGATAGGTGCCAGAGAAAAAATGGACATTCCAGTGTATCAGGGAAACTTGGATGTTGAAGAACTTCTAGACTGGATTAGAGCTCTAGACAAATACTTTGACTATGAGGATTTCGAGGAAGATAAGAAAGTTAAACATGTCGTTACTAGACTCAAAGGGCATGCAACACTGTGGTGGGATGAACTGCAGGCTGATAGACGCTACAAGGGAAAGCAGAAAATCAAAAGCTGGGATAGAATGGTTGCAAATATGAAAGACAAATTTATACCCAAGGATTATCAAATCACTCTGTTTCAGAGGATGCAGAATTTGAGACAGAAGTTGATGTCAGTGAAGGAGTACACTGAAGAATTCTACATGATAAACATTAGAGCAGGTCATCAGAAAAGTGATGATGAAAAAGTTGCTAGGTACATGAATGGTCTACAATATGACATCCAAGATGAGATGAGCATGATGACCATCCAAAATGTGGAATATGCTTATCAGATAGCTCTGAAATATGAAGAGAAGATGAGCCGAAAGTAAGGTCAAAGAGGCCGAGGTAGAAGTCAAACCAGAGGCAAACCAATGGCCCAAGATAGGACTCAAAAACCTAAAGAAGAGGGGAAGAAACCTCAAACTCAACCTGAGAGGGGAAGAAACTCACAAGGAAGGTAGTATGATGATAAAAACACTTTTCCTCGAGCCAGAGGAAGAGGAAGAGGCAGAGGAGGTGAAGTGAAATGCTTTGTCTTTGGAAA
This sequence comes from Picea mariana, assembly GCA_032191745.1. NCBI lineage: Eukaryota > Viridiplantae > Streptophyta > Pinopsida > Pinales > Pinaceae > Picea > Picea mariana. The sequence goes on along the minus strand of JASDQU010737131.1, from coordinate 146,602 downwards.
AATCAGACATAAATCCTATGAGTGTCCAGATAAGAAGAAATATGGTGGTGAAAATCACATTGCCGAAGCTCAAGGATGGAATGTTGAGGCAAAAGATGTTGAAGGCAGAAGATCCTTGATGATGAGGAAAGTTTTCTTGAAGATGGAGAAGGAGGCAGAGAACCTAGCCCAAAGAAACAGTCTATTTCAAACTGCTTGAAAAACTAAGGATAGAGTATACAAGGTCATAGTGGACAGCGGTAGCACATACAATCTCATATCTACAAAGATGGTAGAAAAGATGGAGTTGGAGACTATTGTACATCCAAGCCCATACAGAGTTTCATGGCTACAAAAAGGACATCAGGTAAATGTCACTAAACAATGTTTAGTTGAATTTAAAATAGGAGGATATAAAGATGAAATATTATGTGATGTCATTCCCATGGATGTTTGTCATCTATTTCTGGGTAGACCATGGCAATATGACAGAAACGTAGTTCATGATGGGAGAAAGAACACGTACACACTGGAGAAAAATGGTAGGACTCACATGTTGCTTCTGATTAAGGATAAGGAAGTGAAAACAGAAATGAGAAACACTATACTTCTCATGAGTGGGAAGGAACTTCTTGATGAGGTTAAGAAGAAGGAAGACACACAATTTATTGTGGTCAGGAAGCCCAGAATTGTTTTGACCAGTACAAGGATAGATGATTTACCAGAAGAAATCCAAGAGTTGCTGGGAGAGTTTGCTGATATAGTAGTGGATGAACTACCCTGTTCGTTGCCACCCATCAGAAGTATAAGTCATCATATCAATCTTATACCTAGAGCTAGTTTGCTGAACAAAGAAGTATATTGGTTGATGCCGCAGGAGAATGAAGAAGTTAAGAGATAGGTCCAGGACTTAATGGACAAAGGATTGATTCGATAAAGCTTGATTCCATGCATTATTCCGATAGTGCTCATCCCAAAGAAATATGGAGGCCGGAGAATGTGTACAGACTCAAGGGAAATCAATAAGATTACCATCAGATACATATTTCCATTGACAAGGATGGACGACTTGATGGATTGCTTGAGTGGAGCAAAGTTTTTTTCAAAGATCGATTTGAAAAGTGGATATCATCAAATTTGAATGACAGAAGGTGATGAATGGAAGACAACATTCAAGACGAATGAGGGGCTATATGAATGGCTTTTCATGCCATTTGGCTTAATGAATGCTCCAAATACTTTCATGAGGTTGATGAGCGAAGTCCCGAAGGATTTCATAGGGAAATTCTTCATTGTATATCTTGATGATATATTAATTTTCAACAAAACAAAAGCATAACACTTAAAGCATTTAGCTGTAGTAATGAGGAGATTACAGCAGGAGAAACTGTTGATTAATATGAAGAAATCATCATTTATGAGGACAGAACTCATTTACTTGGGTTTTGTTATCTCTGCAAATGAACTGAAAATGGATCCGAAAAAGATAAAGGTGATTAAGAATTGGCCATCGTCGAAGAGCGTGTTTGAAGTTCGAAGCTTCCATGGTTTGGCTAGATTATACAGGAAATTCATCCAAAATTTCAGTGGAATTAGCGCACCAATGATGGATACGGTGAAGACATAAATCTTTTCACTGGACGGAGGAAGTAGAGAAGAGCTTCAATCTGCTGAAGAAGAAGATCACTGAGCAACCAATTCTGGTTTTGCCAGATTTTAGCAAGACATTCCAGGTCAGGTGTGATGCAAGTGGATTTGCAATTGGAGTGGTCTTGAGCCAAGACGACAGGTAGATCGCATATTTCAGTGAAAAACTAAATGAGGTGAAGATTAAGTACTCCACATATGACAAGGAATTCTATGTAGTCATACAAGCATTGAAGAAATGGAGACACTATTTGGTTCTCAAGGAGTTTGTTTTGTATAGTGATAATCACACTTTACAATTCATGAATCGACAAGAGAAGTTGAACCAAAAACATGCTAAATGGGTTGAATACATGCAAAATTTTAATTTTGTGACTAAGCATATTTTTGGAACTGCCAACAAAGTTGTTGATGCTTTGAGCAGGAAATGTTTGCTTATGCAGGAATTCAGAGTCAAGACTTTAGGTTTTGATAACCTCAAAGAATGTACAGGGATGACCCAGATTTTAAAGAGGCATATGAGGCATATGAGAATCCAATTATTAGGGATAGAAGTCAATGGACTGAATACATGATCCAGGATGGATTATTATTCAGGGGAAATCAACTATGTATTCTGAAATGTTCCATGAGGGAGAATTTGCTGAAGGAAAAACACAGTGGAGGATTAGTCAAACATTTCGGTCATGACAATACGTTCTCAAAGTTGAATGGCTCATATTATTGGTGAGGGATGAGGATAGATGTCAAGAAATTTGTGGATAGGTGCAAAATTTGCCAGCACACGAAAGGAAAAAGGCAAAACAAAGGGTTATACCAACTATTACCCATACCTGAAAAGTCGTGGGATGCAGTGAGCATGGATTTCATATTGGGACTGCCAAGAACATAGAGAGGATATGATTCAATCTTTGTGGTAGTCGACAAATTTTCAAAAATGGCACATTTCATACCATGCCAGAAAACCAGTGACGCAACTCAGATTGCAAACCTATTTTTCAAGGAAGTTGTCAGACATCATGGTTTGCCAAAGAGTATCGTGTTTGATCGGGATACCAAGTTCATAGGTCATTTTTGGAGGACCTTATGGAATAAGTTGGGGATAAGCTTGTCTTTTAGTTTAGCATATCATACTCAGACAGATGGACAAACAAAAGTTGTAAACAAGAGCTTGGAAGATTTACTAAGAAGTCTAGTGAATGAACACCACAGTCAATGGGATCATCTTCTGCCACAGGCGGAATTCACTTACAATGATTCACTCAATAGAAGAACAGGGCAGAGCCTATTCCAGATTGTATATGGAATGCAGCCAAGAGGATTTTCTAAATTGAATGATTCAGAACAAAATGAATTCAGGAGTGCTAGTGTAGAGAATTTTGCAAAAGGAATGAAGGAGCTTCACAGCCGAATCAAGGAGCGATTACAGAGTTCAAGTCAAGAGTACAAGTGGAGAGAAGATCAACACATGAAAGAAATTCAATTTGAAGTAGGTGATCTCGTTCTTCCACATTTGAGGAAGGAAAGGTTCCCAAGGGGAACGTATAATAACCTGAAGATGAAAAAGATTGGACTGTGCAAGGTCATAAGGAAATTTGGGGCAAATGCATATGAGATTGAATTACCCGATGGGGTTGGAATCTCACCAATATTCAATAATGCAGATTTGTACCCTTACAGAGCTGAAGAAGCAGGAATAGAGGAGGAACAGAAAGAAATCCAATGGACAAAACAAATGCCTGTAGGTGTAGAGCCACAGATGGAAAGCATAATTGACAAAAGGGTTAGAAAAAAGATCAGAAGAAAAGAGTATTTTGAATACTTGATCAAATGGAAGGGACATCCAGTTGAAGATGCCAGTTGGGAGAATGAAGCAACAATTCATAGGCATGGACAGACCGTGCAAGATCTCATGAACATGAGTTCATGAAAATTTTCAAGCGAGGGAGTATGATACATGAGCATCGTCTAAAGCCAAAGCTGAAGCATGCGCCTAGCCAAGGAACGGTTGGACAGACAGATGGGAAAAGAAGCATGTTTTTATGAAGACATTTTAAATTTTGAAATATGAAGCATTAATGTAATAGCTAGGAAAAGGCGTACATTCATTTATGTCTTGGAGATATGAACAGATCTGGAGAGATTACTCTCATCTACTGGATGTATTAGGCATTTAATTCTGTTAATGTAAAGTAGGTAGTTATGAATGTTAGATTAGATAGTTTTAGAAGCATAGGAGGGAAAACAAATATAGACACCCTCACCTTTGTATTATTGTAAATTTTATATGATCATTCATAATTTAGAGAGCTAGAGAGCTGTAGAGAAGAACCCATGTACAGGAGCATTTGAGTTAATATATGAAGGTTTGACTCAACTTTCATGGTGTTATGATGCTTACTGTTTACAATTGTTGAATGGTATGTTTATTGTTGCTTGTTTCTCTGTTAGGATTTTATTTCAATACTGTAGCATGTGTGGGATTTCATGGTGAATGTATGAAGTCTGAGAGAGGAGAATAATGAGTTTCAATTGTTTCTCTTCCTGAGAATACCTGCAAGGAGTGCAATGAACGTCCGCAAGGTGTGCGTTGACGAGGGTCTGAGTTTATCTCAGAAAGCTCAGGAGAGATACCGTTGTTCTCATAATAGTTGAAGTGCAAGTGAAACACAAAGCCATGCAAGGCGTGCACAGGCTAGTTGAAGCCTTAGAACTTATCAACTAAGGGGAAGGTTGAAGGCCCACTGCTGCAAGGAGTGCATAGGGTCAGAGACTCAAATAACCAGAGGTTATTTGAAGGTTTTCCACAAGGAGTGCGAGCAGGGACACTTTTGGAAGCTTGAGTTTATAAGTGAAAGCTCAGGAGGGATTTAACCTTTGAAGTATTCGAAGGTAGACGAGGCTGAAATCGTCTCATAAAAGTTAATTTTAGGAGGGATAATGTCGAGTCGTTTGGACAAAAGTACTTGAGGAGTGCATCTGGTGGTAAGAATTCTCCATGGAGAACTCGCGAAGTCATGAGGACTGTCGGATCCAGAGGAACTGTGAGGTGGTTAAGAGTTGGATGAATCCACCAATTTGACATCAAGAATCAATGTGAACTGTTGATCGTGACCAGTTCAAGTCATCAGATCATTTCAGAAATTCAGGATCCATAAGTTCGAAGTGCAGACCAAAATCCTTGGTCACTCTAACACCTGAATCACGAAAAGGATTTCTAAGGGTAAAACTTCAGTATTTCGAGGTTCGACATACCAAAAATCTCGACGACAAAGAATTAGGACCCTCGGAACTGAAAACCCCAAAGTCGCGAAACACGACATGCCTTTGGTGAGAAACATCGACATTTCAACATTTCGGGGTTCGGCATTTCGGAAACCTTGATGACAAGGAGCCGGGGTGCTTTGCACTGGAAACCCCAAAGTCGCGAAATGAAAAGTGTCGTTGGAGTGGAATCTCGACATTTTGGCATTTCGAGGTTCGGGAAGTAGAGGAGACAGCTGATTTTTGGAACCGAGAGTTTCAAACTCCCGGTACGCGAAATCCCGAAAAAAGGTCGCTATTTTAGAATTCGAGAATTGGCGCGACGAGTGAGTCGGGGTCGAGAACTATGAACTCCCAGTATGCGAAGTCCCGAAAGGTCATCAATCACGCATTCCATGGGATGTTGAGCCCATTTCAACATTCCAAAATTTCAGAATTCAGGGAATCATAAGGCAAGAGGAACGATTGTTGGGTTGTTCGCTCAAGTTCCAAAAAGACGAATTTCGTGGCAACAGGTGGTGTGCGTTGGAGTGGTCAACCCTTGCTGATTATTTGCATTTCGGCATTTGTTGAGAGCTGTGGGGATATATCGGGACTCTCCAACTCCCAAAACCCGAAGTCCTTTGTGGCTTAAACAAAGGGTCTGATTAACCCTTGGCGTGGTTTTAGTAAAGATCTTGTGTGGATCTTGGCTCGAGGGCAGGGGGTCTGCGTCACTAGATCAGAGGATCAATACATGAATGAGATGATAGAGATCAGACAAAAACCCAGGGAATGTATGCATGATATTGACCATAGATTCAAATGATTAAAGGGAAATATAAAGTATTTCATGACACATATGAAACATAGACATATATTTGTGAATTCCCTACTACCACACTTGAAATACCCTTTGAGACAGAATAAGTTTCAAACTCGGACAGAGGCTATGCAGGAAGCCTTACAACTAGAAGAGAACCAATACCAGAAGACAGATCCAACAATAGAGGAGTTGAAAGAGGATCTCAAGAATTTAACATTTCAACTGAACCATAATAGGGGTAAGGACAAAAGAAAAGTTGTTTGGTGTACCACATGTAGGACAGAAGGACACCACAAGAATGAATTCCCAACTTTCACGCAGTACATGGAAACAAGAATTCCAAACCCTTTGCCAATAGGAGGACTATGGTGTGAGATCTGTAAGACATAGGGGCATGATCCATATCATTGTCCAATGATGTAGAAATACCAGACAATGACTAAGAGTTCATATTGCGACTTTTTCAAGTCAATGAGCCATGATGAAAAATATTGCAGGACAATCGAGTTGATGAGGGAAATAACATAAAACACCTATAGGGTGCAGGAAGAAATGATGATAGGGAAAGATGCACCATATTTTAATCAAATACCAACCCCATATAACACTATGAAACTATAGAACAATGTCACACAACCACAGTATAATCACGTGCAATATAATTAGGTGCCTCAATACAATGCACTACGAGGAGATAGATTTGGCTACAAAAGTGGAGGAGAGGAGGCTTTGGAAGAGGCAGAGGACTTGTGGTATGCCATAAATTTAAACAACTAGAAAACTATGCAATAGAATGTACACTTCCACCTGCGACATGTATGTATTGTTGCGCATCAGATCATGACAAAGAAGATTGTCTGACACTATTGGGGAAGATCCAGGAAAAGAGGAGTCAGAACAATCAAAATGTTCAATGGATTTCTACAGAAGCAAGGGACGATGGAAGAAATATCAACATAGTTACACTTGGAGGAGCTAAAATAGGAGATGACATAGTAAGACAAGATCCAGCACAACACCGATGGGTGAATAATAATACCAAACCATAGAAGCAGTTTGATGCACATAAAAAAATGAGTTATTCAAGAAATCATTCTTGAATCCAAACATTGCATCTACATCAACTGTGCAACATACTCAGGATGTACCAATGTAAAATATGACTTCATCACTGGATCACACTAGTGAAGCAAAACCCCTAGGACAAGTAAGTAACATAAAGGATTTTCTGCAATCCTGTGTTAAACTACTAAATGATCCATCATTTGTTAAAGTATTACAAAATATGCTAGATGTAGAGGGAAATATGGAGAATAAAACTGTTAATCACTTGCATACAAGGAGGAGGACAAGTATAGAGTTCAGAATGAATGCCAACATTGGAGATTTCAACATGGGGGATATTATACTGGATTTAGGCTTTGAAGTAAATGTGTTACCCAAGAAGATATGGAAATGTATGGGAGAGCCTACATTAGGATATTCACCTGTCCAGTTGAAATTAGAAAATCATCATAGGGTTCTTCTAATTGGAAGGATAAAGGGTGTGACAGTAGATCTAGATGGAGTGCGCACTAAAGTCGATTTTGGAGTGATAGAAATAGTGGATGGCACAACACCTTACCCAAGATTGCCTAGATTGGATTGGGCATTTGACAACAAGGGCATAATCAATTTGAAGGAAAGGAAGATGACATTTGATTCAAGAGAATACAGAGTCGTTGCAGCATTAGACACATTAGAAGGAGAAAGGTTTGTATATCCCACTTTCTTAGACCTGGAGGAAATCAAACAGTTATACAGAACCACTGTGCGAGAAGAAGATTATGTAAATCCAACTACAGATGGAGTACTCAGTTGGAGAAGCATCACATCATGCACTTCAAACTTAGATATAGGGTTGGAGAACTAGCAGTAGATATTAAATGAAGTATCTACAAGAAAGTGCACAAGAATAGACCGTGCAGTAAGATGGGTAGGTACAGAGATATGAGAACCTCCCAGTTTTCATGGGATGAATGTTTGGAAGAGTTATTAACAATATACAAATATGAAGTGTTAAAAAAATAGATTCTCTTATCTCTGGACATAACACTCAAAGAAACACCTGCAATATGGTGGGGTGCGCATAAAGAGACAATAAAGGACAAGTACCAATGTAATTGGTTACCGCGCATTATATTCAACGTAGAACAAGGAAGCAATGAAATAAAGACATATGATGGACATGGGACACCAAAAAACCACTTGGAGAAGTGCAGAACATTATGGAGAATGACACCACCAGAAGAATGGCCTCATCACTTCATTAAGGAATTCCAACAAACTAGTATGTAGACCAGGAACTGTGCAGAAATATTGCAAAATGGACAACATTGCAACATAATTTTATAGTCACTTTCTCATTTGAACATGAGAACCCCAACATTGATTCAACACTCAAAAAAATCAGAGGGGTGATATTTATTAAGGAAACAGAGGTTGAACTTATAACAGAATGCCAACAACATAATAGAAATACAGTGAAATAATTATTGTCATGCTATCATGTGCAGGAAGAAGCATCAAATGAAGATGACCCACACACCATTCAAATTACAAAAATTGAAGGATAAATAGATGTGGATGGCCCATCTCTTGAATTAAAAGTATTTTTTGTGCCAATAAAGGTGAAGAAATTAAATATTGGGACAGATGATAATCCCAAAATGGACAATATTGGAGACTATTGGGATGAAAAAATAGTAGAAAGAATAACAGAGTTTCTACATGAGTACAATGACCTGTTCCCAACAACCTTTACAGATATGAAAGTAATAGCATGAGAGGTAAGAGAGATGAATATACCTCTAAATCCTGAGGCTATATCTATCAAAAAATGACTATATAGACTAAACCCAATATATAAGCATAAAGTAAAAGAATAAACTGACAGAATGTTGGAAGCTGGAATCATAGAACTAGTAGAAGAATCAGAATGGATAATCCCTATGGTAGTCTAGGTGAAGAAGAAAGGAGAGATAAGGATCTATGTATATCTCGGGAAATTGAACGATGATTTCCTACATGACCCTTTTCCCACCCCTTTCATAGATGAGGTATTAGAGAACGTGAGAGGCCAGGAAGCATACTCATTCATAGATGGATTCTCAGGCTACCATCCAATCAAGATAGCTCCAAAGAACAGGCACAAGACCAATTTTTCCACAAAATGGAGATCCTACCAGTACACAATCATGCCTTTTGGGTTGAATAATTCACCAACTATATTCTCAACAATAGTCATAGCTACCTTCAAATAATTCATCCATCCATTTTTAGAACTATATTTGGATGATTGAACAGTCTAGAGCTTGTTGAAAGATCATGTAGAGGTGTTAAGGTTGATTTTGGAAAGATGCAGGGAGTGTAAGATATCATTAAATATCAAGAAGTGCATCTTTGGACACCTTTTGGAATACTATTGGGACGTATAGTTTGTAAAAAAGGGCTATTGGTCGATCCTGCAAAGGTTGCAGTCATTGTTAACTTACCACCACCCAAATCAGTATGCTAGTTGAGAGAAACACTAGGACACACATGATACTATAGGAAATTCATAAAAGGTTATGTGTATATCACAACACTAATGGAGAAATTGTTGAAGAAATATAGTAAATTCCAGTGGAATGAGGATTGTTAGTGAGGTTTGGACACTCTAAAAAAGAAGATGGTCACAACACCTATACTAGTATTCCCCAATTGGTAAAAGACATTTCATGTGCATGTAGATGCATCAGCCATAGCACTTGAATATATTCTAGCACAACTAGGAGCAGGAGAGTTAGACCATCCCATAACATTTTCAAGAAGAAAATTGTCAGAGTCAGAGCAAAACTACAATACTATAGAGAGAGAAGGCCTGGCAATGGTATATGAACTACAAAAATTCAAACACTATCTACTTGGGAAACATTTTAAAATTTTCACAGATCATTCTTCCCTCAAGTACCTAGTCAATAAGCCAATGTTGGGGGGAAGAATCTGTAGATGGTTACTACTATTTTAGGAATTTTACTTTGAAGTGATAGTCAAACCAGGGAAGTTGAATGCAAGACCCGATCATCTGTCAGGGATCACCAATGGAGAGGAACCTACAAATTTAGAGGAAAACTTTCTTGATGCATGTTTATTCTAAGTCCAAGTAGTTGATGAATATTTTTTTGACATCGTTGAATACTTGAGTACAGGGACCGCGACAAAAAAATTCAATACTGCACAGAAGAAAAATCTAGTAGTAAGAGTTGCAAACTATCAATTGATTCCAGGACAATTATACAAGATGGGCATAGCCATCAAATTGATAAGATGTATACTATAACATGAGAGGCCTAGAATTTTAGCAGAGGCTCATGAGGGAATAGCTGGGGGACATTATGTAGGAACATCTACTGCGTAGAAGGTATTGGGTGCATGACTATGGTGGTCGACCATTCAAAGAGATGAAAAAGACTATTCCAGATATGTGATGTATGTCAGAGGGTTAGAAAACCCAATAGACGGGATGAGATGCCCCTAAGACCACAAATAACCTTGCAAGTATTCAACAAATGGGAAACAAAATTTGTGGGACCAATTAACCCACCAACAAAGAGGTCAGGAGAAATGTATGTCATTATTGCGACAAAGTACTTAACAAGATGGGTAGAAGCAACACCAATGAAATATTGTAACATGGAGACAACACCACACTTTCGGTTTGAGCAAGTGATCACTAGATTTGGATGCCCAAGGATTTTGATGAGTCACCAAGGCACTCACTTCATCAATAGTACTATCAAGGATATGACAGATGAGTTTGAAGTCCATCGTCAAAAGAGTACACCATATCACCCTCAAGCAAATGGAATAGTGGAAGCATTTAATAAGATCCTAGAGAATGCTTTGACAAAGATATATAATGCCAATTGGGATGATTTGGATTTGAATATACCAATACTATTATGGGCATACATGAATACATGCAAACATTTGACAGGACAAACACCATTCAGGTTGGTGTACAGACAAGAAGTAGTCAACCCATTAGAATTTTTGGTACCTAGTCTACACGTAGCAACAATCACCAACATGACAGAATGAGGCATAGTACAAGAAAGGCTAAGTCAGATGATAGATATGTAAGAAGATAGGATTCTAGTAGGATTTCAACAAGAAGTACAAAAATCAAGGGACAAATCTTGGCATGATAGACATATTAAAAGGAATATTTTCAAGGAGGGAGACCTAGTATTGGTGTATGACAGTAAATTTCTTCAGCATCAAGGAAAATTTAGAATGCATTGGTTGGGACCATATGAAGTGAAGACTGTCATAGAGGGGGGAACTGTATAGTTGAAATATTTAGGAGGTACATAACTCAGAGTAATGATAAATGGGATTCAACTGAAACTGTATAGGGATAGTCGAACTCCTAGTACTTAGAAAGTTACCATGCAGTAAGAATATATGTATATAGTGTATTATAGTAGAAGTAAGGGAGATAAAATGAGAAAAAAAAATAAAAAGAAGAAAAAGAAGAAAATCCATAAAAAGTAAAAAGAGGATAAAAATAAAGACAGATCGATGCACATAGAGGGTCTTGACAGAATAGAACTGGTAGAACAGAACATTGCACTGCAATAAAACCAGGGTTCGGAAACACTGCGCACAGAAGAGCAGTTAATGGGTAGAAAGTTATAGCACATAGTAAATACAATAAAAAGTGAAAAAGTGACGACTATTAGTGCAACATAGTTGTCACTTCTCCATCCTACTATAAAGTTGGAAAAAGGGGGGAAGTGACCCATTGTGCTATTTGCTAAGGAGAAGAATGAAGAGTTGAGTGGAAGAGTGATAGAGTCTGAAATTGCACTACCATTTTTCGATTGGGAAGCATGTAGCTCATATTTCCTCTCCATTTCACCACCAAGAGTTGGAGCGCTAAGAAGAACTAGATGAAACACATGGAGTAGCAACCGGGTGCCACAAACTGGAACAAACAAGATGTCCACAGTGGTGGATGTGGACGAAATACACACATCAGAGTACAAAAAGACCACATTGCATGTGGAAGAGAAGCATGAACCCACAGAGGATCCTGAGAAGCCCGAAGGGGATGTCGAATGGACAAAATCCAGCGCGTCTAGGGGAAAAGGGCCACAACAAGAATAACCAACCATGGATTCGATGTAGCAGGGCTTAGAGTAGGAACCACAACAAGAAATGGAGCAAGAAGCCATACTAGAGGGTGGGGTATCATCCCCATAAGGGAAAATAAGTTGAGAGCAGAAATAATGCGTAGGGTGTACAATGCACACCGACAGAACTAGGTATAGTGATGTCAAAAATTCCCAAGGGAGTGAAGACCGAATATAACATGGTAGGAGGAGTCGATAGCCTTAAATAATTTGACGATGATGTCTCCAATGCCATTCTAGGATTTGGTAGCACAAATATATCTGGAGAGAAAAGGAGAAGTCCCATCAAGTGTGCCACTGTTGGATCCTACATAGTGGATCCTAGGACTATACAACACCAACATCATGAACTTATTAGACATAACACACTTCAGGTGCAGGAAAAACATAAACAAATGTGTTAAAAAAATGTTGTCAAGGGTGCACAGATCCATATTGTGGATGGATAGGCCAGTTCCTATCAATGTCAACCTCATCACATAAATTACAGGGCTACCCACAGATGAGGAGAGGCTGAAACAATACCTAGAAGAAAAAACTAAGGTGAAATCCATCTTAGATGAGATAAAAAAAAGTATGGCGTAGAGAAGGGTAATAGAGGTATCAGGATCAACGACATTAATGATCCTGCAACACAATTTGCAACAAGATTTTTTGGTTTCAAATTAATACACAAGTGTCAGAAAGAAGAAGTGCCCACAGGGGTAGTAGCAGTCACGGCGCTATGCGCAAAGGGGAGCTCTATGAGATGGGCCCCTTATCTACTGAACTCATTCCTTGAATACTACAAGGACATGCAAGAATAGGGATCTAATTTCCACTACTCATGATTACTCATCCTCATTGCACTTATGGGGTGGAAAGAACCTACATACACTATGTTTCTGCCAAGGATAGGAAAATGGGGTGCAACGCGCTACACGTTGCTATGAAGAAAAATAGATACCAAGGTAAAAAAAGTCAACAACGACATGTTTTCTCAGTACTTAATAGAGGTCTATAAAATCTTGGCAGATACATGGAGGATCTCCCCAGAAAATTTCCAGGAGTTTGGACAGATAACAAATTTCCAGGCATCATGCCACAGCATGTGGCTGTAGGTAAAGAAGGATCCAACCAAGGAGTGGTTGCAGCCAAAGTACTGTGTGATGATGCAGGACATCCACATGGAGGTCCAAGAGTGCCCTGAGGAGTGGAAATTGTGAGAGATTCCAAGATAAATGCCTGCAGTACAAATCCAGATGCAGGGTAGCACAATCCTCACACAACAGATATGCAGGAATCACACTAGCCAAAAGAAGAAGAAAAAAATAGGTGCAGTGGGGGAAAGTGTCCCAATTTGAAAGAAAATCAGGACACAAAATAAGTGGCAGTGTGGTCCTACATAGGGTCCACTAGGCACAGAGTAGGCACCAAGAGGACTGACAGGAGAGGTGAGCGCAGAAGAAGTGTAGATGGAGGCACAAGAGGTAGCCATGGAAGAATATATTGGGTAGGATATGGGCATGGATAGACAGATGCCAGAGTTATCTGAGCCATCATATGCCCAAATAAAAAGGCCAGGGGAGCAAGCATGTGGCACCAGGAAGAAGAAAAAGGCCCACAAAAAACTAATGGAAACATCATTGACAGCAGATGATGTGGAGCTGATAGCAACAAAAGTGGAAGATAGATTGCTAGAGGTATGGGAAAACACAGATAATCACTGAGCTTTAATTCTGGAGAAATTACAAGAGGTAAAAGATGTGTTGGAGTAGTTGAGGATTAGGATGGAGCAGAAACAGAAGGAGAAACCATTAGCCATTAGAGAAGAAGCACTTGCTGGAGACATAATGCACATCACGATGCAGGAAAGTGTTAATTTCATCATAACACCAGAGATGTTGTTCGTTGATGAGGCAATAACACAGATGCCCCCGAAAGACATTGAGAGGTTGGACTTGGCACTACCCAAGATTTCAACTAAAGTGTTGTATAAATTACAAGTGTGTGCCATGCATGAGATTCAGTCCAGAGCAAGGTTAGATGTGACGAACTTACAATTGGTGCAAGAAGACAACACCTCACTGAAGGAGGCACTTAACCAGAATAAAAAGAAGAGAAATATAGCACAAAAAAAAGTGGAGGAGATGAATAAACAGATAAGTGGAGTATTTCAAGCCATCCCCGATAGTGAAAAATTGGAAGAAGCATCTTCTGAAGAGAAGATGAAGAAAATAGCATAGGCCCTAACACAATATAAAGATTTGATCAAGGAACTGGAGGAATGCACAATACCTACTAGTCATCTAGTAGTCCGAGCACAAAGAGAGCAATACATGACATCAGCTACAGAAAACATTGTGCATACCATACATAGAGTGGCAGAACTATTCGAAAAGAGTGGCCAGCTATGGACACAACTATTAGAGGATGGGAGCCTACAAGAGCTTCAAGGAAAGGAAGATAAGTTGCATGAAACAATGACATATTTCAAGTAGCGATAGAGAACAATGTCACTACTATAGAAGATCAATATTGTCACATAAATGAAGAACCTTTAGGCAGAAGAAAAAGAAATGCAAGCTCAAAAGATCGCATGGTAGGATTAGTTGGAGCCCTTGCAAGAAAAGGCAAAATAATTGGTCATGGAAATCAACATAGTGAAAGCATGCCTCAGACATATATACTTGGAAGGCAGTGAGATCTTATGACCACCAGTCACCATAGAGCTCGTCGAGGCCATGCCAGCAAGGAGCATCTAGGCTCAAGAGTAGTGCCAACAAATATCATATATGTATGAAGCACTGGAACAAGAAGTGACATATGTTGGAGTTAGAAAGTGACTCGGGATGAGTCACGATGTCAGTGTTGGGGGCCTATTGGGTGCATGCCTAGTTTTAGGAGAAAAACACGACGTGGGAGAAATACAACATGCAGTAAAAGTAGCATGTGAAATACATGCATGCAAAAGAGGAAAACATGTGAGGCACATATACAAGAAGACCCCTCCATGACAGTTTTAGGATTTTTGTAAGAATATGTAATGGATGGTAAGACTAAAACATGTATAAGTAGGTACCTAGGAGGTGTAGATCGGGGTCGGGGGGTTTTTGGTCATTGTTACTATGTCATTCAAAGAGAGAATGACCATAAGTCCGATCTGTGCTATAATCTATTGAGGTGAGGAGAGGGAACAAGGTATATCTTGAGGGTTAGATTATAAGCTAGGGATCATGGTTTGATCTGGTCCGCCTCATTGTAGATCTCGACCTATTTGATGGAGAGTTGTAATGCACATGACATTGTAGTTTTGGGAACACTAGACTAAAAGAGCAGAGAAACCAAATCTTTGTGGATGTAGCCCATGAAGGGTGAACCACTATAGATCATGTTTTATGTGATTGATTATTGTGTATTTCCTATATTATCAATAATTAGATGTTAGATAATTGCGTGAATGATTAGTTAGATATGTTATTTTACATGCATGAAAAAGAATGACAAGGTATTCAATATAAGTTGAATTTTAAAGTAACAAATGAAGATCCCATAGTTTAAACCTAGATCCCCACTCATTCCCAGACTACAATCACTTAAGCATTTCATCCACCAATAGAACTATCTCAGGTAAGACTATGCAATGCACTTTGTGTACTGCATTGCCTTCTGGTTTACTAGAGGGGCGGATAGTTTTAAATGGGTTTTGTTGGAAACCATGGTATACCTGAACCTATTTCAGACTAATAAAGGTAGCAAGAGAGAAGTTAAACAAACAAGGATGATGTATGATATCTTGCAACTGGTCACAAAATCTTTTGTGGTCATATATTCGGATGACATCCTCATATTCAGCCAGACCTGGGAAGAATATCTACAACCGATGTAGCAGGTCCTGAGCACCTTGTGATAACACAAGATATACACCAATATTGATACATTGTGGATGAACATGCGGTGCATGTGGACCCAACAAATATCCATTTCATTGACGATTGGCCAACATCGAGGACTATGACAGAGCTTCACAACTTTTTGGGCATCACCAACTTCTACCATAGGTTCATGTTAGGATTATCTCATATCAATTGCCCACCTCTTACACTAACTCAACAATTCTCTATCTTCTTGGTAGTTTTTCTATGGTTTTCGGGGTCATTTTGAGGCCCTAAGCAGTGTTTTTTGGATATTCAGGGGGCCATGGGTTGCCATCTACACACCCTGGCCCCAACAAAAAGTTGTAATCCTTGGATAGTTCTTTCCAATGATCTATCATGCACCCTAAACAAATATTGTATGCAAAATTTGTGCCCCTGGGATGTTGACGTATCAACTAACCACCTCGGGGCCCATAATACTTTTGGCATTTCATCTTCTAGGGTTAGGGTTTTTTCCTTTTTGTTTTATAGAATTCATGATAAAAGGCCCTTTTTTACCTCTTTGTAATCATCTTTTTGCAAATGAGGATAGTCGACATCTCTTTCTCTTTAGAGATCATATACCACCATTCTAGTCAGTTTGTGTTCTTCATTATTCTACTATTTTATTCATTAGTAGAAGTTGGGTTTCACTACATTATTGTACTATCTATATTTATGTGTGTGTTCCATTTAATTCTCAATATAATCCATATCAATTTTCCTTTTACATTCATTAAAAATCACAATATATTTAATGTTTATAAATCCACCTTAGTTAGTAGATGATAATATCCTACTAATTCTACATAATATTCTTTATATTATTCAATTATTGGTATCATTATGGTTTAAATGTGATTACAATACTGTTTTGTTGTTTAGTGCTTGATTATGACTATGATGCCATATGGTTTGGACATGTATTTATTTAAACTTATGTTGATATCTTATCCTCATATTTTTTCGAACTTGTGCATACTTTAAGATCCTCTTGGGTTGCTTATGTTATCAATAATGATCATAAAGTTAAATATATATCATAAGATTATATTTTAGAGAATAAGTGATTATTCTAGATTTATTTTAAATGGACACATATCATATTCATATGATTATATGATTGGTTGCCTATATTAGGGTTTTGGAAACTACCTTTACAATTTAAATAATTTGAGTTATTTATACCAGGCTTCCACCAAATGTGAGGTGATTTTGGACCTTATCCCTTACATATATTTTGATGTAATTTTCTTTTATTATTAATAAAATTGTGTGTATGAGGACACTTCATTATCAAAGTGGTATCAAAGTTATTGTTGGAAGGTGTTGGATACTTGCACTCAACATCTACTTTTGGAAGAGGTAGAGGGGGAATTGAAGGATAATGTATTTGGAATAGAAAAGTTTGAGTTACAATTTCCTATTCTTGGTATTGATTTTTGGGGAAACATCAAGAAGTTTGTTAGAAGCAATTAATTTTTGCATTACAAATATATGAAAACTATGTATTGCATTTATCATAGATGTTGATAACAATGAAGGAATAAGAAGGAAAATTAGTGTGGCAAGTTCTTGTTATGGGAAGAAATCCTTGAAGAAATTTTATGGAGAACTCAAAAAAAGTGTAATTTGTGAAAAAACATTGGATTCAAAAAACCCCTTATATTGTTTGCTACGCTATTTATTGAAGAAATTTTCATTAGGAGAACCAAGAAATGTGCAATTTACAAAAAAAAATGGATTCAAGAGATCCCTTCTGATGCATGTTTTTTCATTTGGAAAATTATGAAAGTGTGTAGGGTGAAAATTCATGGTTATGAAAAGGCTCTATTCATTATTCAAGATGAGAAGAAAATAAACCCTCATAAAGAAGGTTGTGAGACCCTCTATGACCACTCAATTGTAGTTATTCTTGAAGGCTAGTGATGCTAAGCCCTAGAAAAATTCTCATACAAATCCCATGTTATGTATAAAACCCCTAATTGAATTATTACATTTCTCGTGTTATATTTGTATGTAGTCTCTAAACCCCTTCATCACACCCTTTCATTATAATTGTACCCTTTGTCTCCTATATACATAGAAAGGAGAGATAATCTTAGGATCATCTTATCTCATCTCATATTGTATTATGAATTGGATATATTGTGAAAGGAGGTTTTCCCCTGGAAGTGGACTATAATTCATTGAATTTTTATCATTTTCAAGGCATTAGATATTAACATTTGGTATTAGAGCATTGATACTAGGTTTTTTCTTCTCCAAGCAAGTCATCTTATAATTTTTACTGTTATTTCTTTCCTGGGACAATTCCAAAAGGAAACTTTGGAAGTTATTTAGAGGAGAAATCCCTTAGAAGTGGACTATAATTCATTGAATTTTTATCATTTTTAAGGCATTAGATATTAACATTTGGTATTAAAGCATTGAACCTAGGTTTTTTATTCTCCAAGAAAGTCATATTAGAATTTTCACTGTTATTTCTTTCCTGGGACAATTCCAAAAGAAAAACTTGGAGGTTATTTAGAGGAGAAAGCAAGGTATCTTTGGTAAAAATTTCATCTTTTGGGTCATTATACTTTTGGAGATACACCTTGTGGAAGATAGGGTTTCTGACTAGTTCTATTAGCTAGTCTCAAACATGTGTTCCAGGTAAAATCGTCATATATTCTTCAACGAGTATCCAAATTCATTGAGATAAGTTTCATTGTAAATATGAAAGTCTGTAGTGTGTTTGGTACAATGTCTAAAATCATATATCAAATATTGTGCATGTGGAATTATGTACAATTTCTCTCTCCTGGAAAGGCTAAAAATCAACAAGGCTTGGGAAAGTTACCCTAACATTCAATTGGCACATCCAATTTTGATCAGACCTATGGAATTGTACAGAGAACATATCAGAGTACTACAAGATGAAATTCTAGACTCAGAAGGACTGAAATTTCAGAAATATACCAAAAGGAAGGTCGGCCAGGAGGACAGACTCCAAATTAGGGTTTGAAAGGTACTTAACTTACAATTGGCATACATTTTTATTGAAAGATCTAATTTTGGTGATTCAAAATTTGTGTTAAAGAGGAAAGAGAGGAATATTATTATTTTTATTCTACATGGGTCAAAAAAATATTTTATCACCAATTAAACCTCCCAAAATCTCATCCATAACTCAAGAAGAAAATGAGGACATACATAACCAGCTATCCAAATTAGAGGAACAACTTAAGGATTTGAGTGAAAAGTAAACAACAATGGATGAGTTGGTAAACAAACAAAGACAAATCCAAGAAATGGAACATAAGATGAATGAGAATAAGAATGCAATGAAAATAAATATGGATGAAATGGAAAATAACATGAATAAGAAGATGAATGACATGACAAATAACATGGATGGAAATATACAAAAATCCATGAAGGAATTGTGTTATTCTTTGTCTTCCTTGATCTCCCAGGATATAGATGAGGGACCCCCTAAAGGAGATATCAAAATGAAAGGAATTCTAATAGTGGAGTTAATTATGGTGGGGTTACTAAATTGAACTTTTCCAAGATTGAATTAAAGAAGTTTGATGGAACAAAGGTATTTACCTGGGTGAACCAAATAGAGAAAAATTTTGAACTGCATAATATTATGGATGATAAGAAAAGGATTCACATATAAAACATGCACTTTGAGACAATACCATATCAATGGTATCAATGGGTAGTTAAAGGGCACTCCCCTCTTTATAATTATATTTGGGGTTTATTTACAAGAAACTTAGAAGCAAAATATTGGAAAGTTTGGGAACAAGAATACTTCAGTCAATTGACGAGAATCAAGCACTTAGGTGATATTGAAGATTATAATTCCAAATTTTAGGTATTGGCCAGAAGGGTGGATGAAATTAGTTATGAACAACTATTGCAAGATTACATGGGTGGATTAAAAGAGGACATTAAACATGAGTTTTTCTAAAGACATCCTACAAATATTATGGAATCTATGCAAAATTTTCACCATATTCAAGCCAAAAATAAGTCTACACACAAGTCTAGCATTGGAGCATAAACAACATGTGGATATCATCTTGGGGGTCATAATAAATCATACCTCAGCCAACAAGGTTGACACCTCAACAAATGTATGAAAGAAGAGCAAAAGGTCTATGTTTCAATTGGAAAACAAGTACAATAAGGGGCATAAATGTGGTGAGAAGAAATTATTATACATAGACTGTGAAGAGGACGAAGGTAACATACCTAAAGTAACAAGGTTGACACCTCAACAAATGGATGAAAGAAGAGAAAAATGCATATGTTTCAATTGTGACAACAAGTACAGTAAGGGGCATAAATGCAGTGAGAAGAAATTATTCTATATAGGCTGTGAAAAGGAAGAAGATCGAGAATTGGAACTGCCACAATATCCAGATCTAGAAGATTCTACTCCAACAATATCTTTTCATGCATTGGCTAGCATCAATACTCCACAAACCCTCAAGATACAATGATACATAAAAAAAATGTAACAATATTGATTGATTCTGGTAGTACCCATAATTTCATCAATTACAAATTAGAAAAAGATCTTAATTTCTTTGTATATCCCAAACCAGAGTTTCAAGTAATGATTGTAGATGGAGGTACCATAAATTGTTCAAGGAAATTGCATTGTATTAAGATCAACATGGGGGACTATTTTCTAGATAGCCCCATGATTTCCATCCAAATGGGGGGTGTTGATATTGTATTAGGGGTCCAATGGTTGCAATCACTGAGAATAGTGGCCTTTAATTTTCAATATCATTTCATGATATTTTACTCAAATGGAAAATAAATTGAGCTTATAGGTATCCAAGGGAAAACCTCTAAAGAGAAAATATCTAATATCATGGAAAAATTACTCAAAAATCGACACTAGGGTGTAGTTTCACAATTGTTCTCACTTGATGTTCAAACATTTATATCCTCTACTCCATAAACCTCCAAATAGTTATCAACAATATTACAAGGTATTTGGTGAAATTCCTAAGGGTCTTCCACCTATTCAAGATCATGACCATGCCATTCATTTGCAACTAGGAAGTGTACCACCTAACATTAGGCCTTACATGTATCCATATGTGTATAAGACTGGGATTAAGCGCATGATCCATGAAATGTTAGAGGTCGAAATCATTAAACCTAGCCAAAGTTATTTCTCTTTACCAGTGGTGATGGTTATAAAAAGCGATGGTTCATGGGGTATGTGTCTAGATTATAGACAACTCAACAAAAAGACCATAAAAATCAAGTTTCCTATTCCTGTTATTGATGGAATATTATATGAATTTCATGGAGAAAAATTATTTACTAAGATGGATCTTCTATCAAGATATCATCAAATTAGAATGAGGCAGGAAGACATTCCTAAAACAACTTTTAGAACACATGAAGGTCATTATGAGTTTCTAGTCATGCCATTTTGATTGACTAATTCACCTTCAACATTTCAAATCTTGATGAATTTCGTTTTCAATCCCTTCCTTAGAAAATATGTGTTGGTATTTTTTTATAAAATACTAATCTATAGAAAAACTTGGGAAGCAAATGTACAACATGTTGACAAAATATTACAAATATTGGAAGAGACAATTTTATGCAAATCCTTCCAAGTGTTCCTTTGGGGTTCAAGAATTGGAATGTTTGGGTCATATTGTATCTCATGAAGTTGTAAAAGTGGACCCTAAGAAAATTAAATCTATGAGGGAATGGACGATTCCCAAAACCTTGAAGAAACTTACAGGATTCTTAGGATTAGTAGGATGTTATCTCAAGTTTGTCAATAATTATGGTCAAATAGCAGCATCTCTAATAACATTATTAAATAAGGAAACATTTTCTTGGACTGAAGAAGCAACCAACGATTTTGCAAAACTTAAGGAGGCTATGTGTACTACTCATGCCCCAGCCACACCAAATTTTACAAAAACATGTATTGTGGAGTGTGATGCCTCAAACCATGGAATTGGTGCAGTTTTAATGTAAGAAGGAAGGCCCCTTTCCTTTTAAAGTAGCCAAATTAAGGGAAAAAACTTAGTCAAACCCATTTATGAAAAATAAATTTTGGCCATGTTACATCCAATTCAGAAATGGAGCCCTTACCTAATAGGAAGAAACTTCAAAATAAAAATAGATCATGATAGTTTGAAGTACATCTTGGAGCAACGATTATCTTCAAAAGAGGAACAAAAATGGGTTACAAATATGCTAGGTTATGACTTTGAAATTACCTACAAAAAAGGAAAATATAATTTTTTGGCAGATTCCATTTCAAGGAAAGAAGAAGAAACATAAGGTTCAATACATTTTATTTATATCCCACAATTTGATTGGGTGGAAGAAGTAAGGATAAAATGGAAGCAATATCAAGAGGTATGAAATATCATTCAATAACTACACGAGGACCCCAATTCATGGGACAATTTTGTATGGAAGAATTATTTTATATGGTATCATGATCTCCGATATTTATGTAAGAATTCACAACTCAAATAGAAGGTCTTTTTGGAATTGCACACTTCTCATATAGGAGTACATTCAGGATTCTTGAAAACATGCCCTGAGATCAAGAAGGACTTTTCTAGGAAGGTCTTAAAATTGATGTTCAAAATTTTGTCACTAAATGTTTAGTCTCCCAACAATATAAGGGAGAAACAATCAAGACATGAGGTCTTATACAACCATTAGCTATACCAAGTAAACACTGGGAAGAAAATTAAATGGATTTTATTACAAGTTTACCCAAATCCGAAGGACATACTGTCATCATGGTAGTAGTGGATTGACTAGGAAAGTCTCCCACTTTTTATCTCTTTCTCATCCTTTCAAAGAAATAACAATAGCCACAACATTCATGGAAATAGTTCAAAATCTACATGGATTCCCCAAGATTATTGTAAGTGATAGAGATCCAATTTTCATTGGAAGTTTTTGGATTGAATTGTTTTCTTTTTTGGTACTCAATGGGAAAAATGGATATTGTGAATAAATGTCTAGAAGGATATCTTCATTGTTTTGCATATGATAAACAAACAAAATGGGTCAAATGGTTTAATTTGGAGAAATAGTGGTACAACACATCCTTCCACACTTCATAAAAAATGTCCCCATTTCTAGAACTTTATGGATATCATCCTCCATCTATTACATCACCTTTGAAAGGGAATACAAAGGTTAAAGCACTGAAGGACCACATAAGGAAACAACAAGAGGTTCTCAAACTATTGAAGGACAACTTGTTTATGGAAAAAAATAAGATGAAACAACAAGAAGATCAACATCGTAATGAAATGGAATTTGAAGTGGGAGATTGGATATTTTTTAGGCTACAACCATATAAAAAGATGTCCCTCAAGAAACAAAAGAATGACACTAAATTACCATCCAAATATTATGGCCCCTATAAGGTTTTACAAAGGATTGGAAGTGTGGATTACAAATCGGAGTTGCCTCCATCTTCACATGTACATCTGGTATTCCATGTTTATTTCTTAAAGAAGGTAATCAAAAATCCCTAGATAATGAACTATACAAATACCACATTATGTATAAGACACCTTATTAATCCCCTTTACATTTCTTGTGTTATATTTGTATGTAAGCTCTAAACCCCTTCATTTCACCCTTTCATTATAAGTGTACCCTTTGTCTCATATATATATATATATATATATATATATATATATATATAT